>JAASLG010001413.1:0-37625 GCA_013365235.1 Cercospora sesami
AAGCGCCTTCCTTCCTCGTGCTTATCTGTTGCCATGCTTTCCAAAACGTCTGAGCCGGCATTTTGGGATTTTGACCACCATCCAAGACTGAAGAACCAGCCATCGAACAACCTGGCCACTTCTGCGCTGTTCATTTGTCTCGCATTTGGTGGAATCAATGGTGCAGAACCCACTGAGCCACAGAGATCTGATCCAGCAAGGAAGGCCATCGTGCTGGCAATTGACGTTGGTTTGCGAGGCAGAGTGGTTCTCAAATCTGCGAGCCAAAATGACAAGCTACCCATGACGATCATGACTGCGAGCACCACCTGCAGAGTGATTTTGGAGACGAAGTTGACCTGCAGTCGGGAACTCAGAACTTCCAGATTGCCAGCTGCATACAGTCGCTTTCCGGGGTCTTGATTGAATCTTCGAAACTTCGCATCGATCACGAGAGTCATGTACTTGTTGTAGAGCTTCTGTGTAGCTCGAATCAAGGCGTCGTGATTGTCTCTTCCTCTCAAATTCTCGTAAGGTACGCCATCTGGGCCATTGACCATATTGTCTACGAAGCTGTCGACCCAATCGTGACGTTCTCCGTGCCCGAGACTGAAGGCACTCAGATTTCCGCGACTACTTTCCTCGCCGTCATGGGTTCCGATGTAAGTCTGGACGCGGTATGGGAAAGTATCGAAACCATCGGTACCGTTGGTAAGGTAACGTGACCGTCCTGCCACAGGTTGTGGGGCACTCGTGCCAACGAGAGCTGGAGTTTTGGTCTGATCTCCGTGATATGTGACCCTGAGTCCGACCTCTTCGATTTTCTGTGCGCACAACAGCGCCGTGATGTAGTCTTGGCCACCTTGGTCCCCAAATTCTCCTAGTACCACGCCTAGAGAAGGGCAACCCATCATGTTATCTGGACCCCACGAGGACTCACCATGCTCCAGCATCTGTTCAGTGTAGTTATAGGGAGCAGTTGCTCCCTCTTCAATTATTGTCCGATTCAATAGAGGGCCAAGGTGCAGGTCCAACAGTTTCCCAAACCATGGGCCTTCACGATCTAAGGATAGTTTCTGTTTGACTTCGAAATACGTATTGGTGCCCTCTCTCCCACCTTTCTGGCAACGATATTCCAAGGGGAATTTGATGTCGATGACGCGCTCTGGAAGTTCGGCGGTAGAGTGCTCGATACTAATGTTTTCCTCGCTGACTGGCTCACACTCTAGATAAGGTCGCAGTGCATTGACCTCGAGCGTGTAGTTGAGAGACGGCGATCTGATCAGCGACTCAGGAAGACTGCCGCTCATTGTTACATCGCTCTTAAGCTCAGGCAGAGCGTGATCGCCCCACACGAGCGGTCCGGTTTTTGCGCCGCCCTTCTGAATCATGTTCAGCATGACACCAGCTCCACCGTCTCCCACTTGAGAGCTATTATGCCATGTAGCATTCCAGGTATGCACTAGTGAAACCTGTACAGCCCGAGTGAGCACGACGTTACGATCAACAATCCACAATCCTGAACTGATGATTGTCAACACACCGCCCAGGATGCCAGCAGAATTAGACAGTACAGATGCCCACTGCTTCATGCTGAGTGACTTGTACAAGGCTAGCGGTGGATAGCTCCCCAAAACGTGAAAGCCGGTCCCTCGAGCCGAAGACACACTTCCACTGCGTAGCGCAGTATATGGTGCGAAGGATGATACAGTGAAATCCAGACTATTAAACAAGGTCGCGATCAGGAAGACAATCAATGCTGACAGATAACGTGAGAGATACGTCGCGGAATCCTCTATGCCCGTAACGTCCCTTACGCCGTGGTCGCGGCTCGAGATGACAAACAGAACTTCAAGAGTCACTATCGCGATGAGAGGGGCGCCGACCGTGAGGCACATCATGTAAGGCCGCGCAGACAGAGGAACCCACGCTTCGAGTTTGTCTTCTGTGGTGGTTGTATTGTGTTCAATGGAGTCAACGGCTATGCCACCATCTTTCAGTGACATGAATCGTCGATCGGTCAACATCGCCGTGAGCTTGCTGGTGCGCGAAGCACCGACCCGGAAGAGCAGTTTTCGCATGTCTGGGCTGTTCGCCAATACAACAGCAATAGATGCAGTTGAACTCGGATGATGTGCGATGACCTTCCCCGATACCGTCCAGAAGATGCAGGATGTGCACGCAAGTAACATTAGAGAGATGACTGACATCGTCCAGAGCGACACCATGCCGACCTGGAGTCTCTTCTCGCTAGAGAGGACAGTGCCATTCGAAAGGATCTCGCTAGCAAGCGGCATCCGACTCCTTATTATCTGTGCAACCAGACCATTGTAAACCGTCGTTGCAGAATCGCGAAGAGTTGCTGGAGAGAGGAATTGCGTCAACCGTGCCTGCTGCGGATCTGGGAGTGTGCGTCGTAGCAGATACCATATCGGCTTCGAACCATAAGTCGAATTGGGAACTCCACTATTGGGCGTAAAGTCAGTGTACAGATTACTGTAAGCGTTCAGATTTTCAGGTTCCCAGAGTATCCACGACTGGCTGTTTTCAGCTGTTAGATTGTACTCAGTGGGTGCATCCTCTCTGGCCGACCATAAAGTGCTCAAAAGAAGCTCTTGTACGGCATGAGCGGTCAAATTGCCAAGCTGCCCTCTACGTCTCAGCTGCCCAACAGCAAAAGCCTGCATGTTGGAATCGGTGGTCACCGTGGCTCTGTTCATGGAGTACCCAGGGCGGCACATGATTGCCGCTGTCTCGCCAAACTTCATGGACATTGAATATGTGTCATTGTAGATTTGCCCGATGGATGGGCCATCGTAGGTTCGAGAATTACTAGACCGCGCATAGGTCACATTGCTCACGATGAAAGCAATGCCGGCGCTAGGTGCCTTATCGTCCTGTACACCAGAGCACTTGAAGCGCAGAACGTAGCTCTCGATTCTGGACTCATTGCATCCATAATATTCGTGACATCCAGGGTTGGAGTTGAGATCGAGCTCATTGCTTGCACAAGACGAGCCGTTCAGGAACACCGTTCGAGTACTTGTTCCATTCTCATAGTTCTTGAAACTGATATCGGCGGTTTCGCAAGTGAATTCTGCACGGAAGACGTTCACCTCAGCTGAGATACTTTGGAAAGTCTCGTTTGACGTCGGTCTAAACAATTCGTAGGCTAGAGTGTCTTGTGTTCCCTTGGGTGCCTGAATACGGCCCTCCAGTACGCCAAGATATTCATATACTGATCTTGAATCAATATCAGACCCGATATTGCCAGAGTATGCAGAAAGCCGCGAAATTGCACTCGCATTGAACATGGTTGTCATGTTGACCGAAGCGTCGTGACTGGTAGTGATCGGTGACAAGACTAGTAGACCAGTAGACAATAAAGCCATAAGCTTCAGTAATACAAAGCCTGTGACCGAGCAGACCACAGGCCAGTGCTTATAGCGCAAAGCTTTAACGAGGCTGGTTATATTGATTGGCCCGACATAGTCAAGGAGCACGCTCTCTTCCGCGACTGCGGGACCTCGTTGGAACTCGTTCCAGGGTTGAAGTATCTTGCAGTAGTAGTCGACCTGCCGCCAGAGACTAACAATGATGACAAGGATAGCGGTCGGACCATACGTCCAAGTGTACTGATTTTGGATGTAAGTAAGCTGAAACCCATTCTGACTTCTGTTGGCTAGCCAAAGGACGACTAGAGATGCAGTAAGAGCCGCGAACAGCGCCGCGAAACATAAGAGAGTCCTCTTTCGCAGCCATGGCGATGTCCAATATTGCACTTCAGGTGAGTGCCGGGAGCTTTGAGATGGTGTGTCGCTTCTGGCTCCGAGCTCGTTCGCGCCGATAGTTGGGTGAAGTGCCTTGCCTCGTTCATGACCTGGGATGGATACACTCGGTAGCGGTCGACGAGGAATGGCATGTTGTGGGTCCTGTCTAGTTGTGGCTCGAAGCAGTGCGTCGCTCTCTACTGCTGTAGCATCCATCGCAGGTAGACACGGACTGGGACAGGTGGTCGCCCATGGAGAACGCCATATCGAAGTGTCTGCACCACGGTATACTTATACTTGCGCTGGCAGAGGACGATATGCGAGACTTGGTCGTGGCTTGGAGCCTTGCCGCAGCACCGCCAATCGCGAGTTGCGCTTTTGTCCATCGCTGCACAGCTGCCTCCAAGTGCTCCTCAAAGCCTATTTCGGTCTAGCACCTCCGCCGGAATAGCCATATGCCTCAGAACCATGACCCAAGAAGTCATGCGAAACTGGTCGGAAGGATGCGATATTTGGACACATTGCATAACTACGGGCAGACTCCATTACTCCTGAATCTTGTTTCTCGAGCGTGCCTATGGGATAGAGACTGATTGATTGTGTCTAGTCAGCCTTGCGGGCTTCAGCCGTGCACTTGGCATGCAGCGGCCGGGGCACGGCAGAGATGAAGTGAGCTGCTTCCTATGATGGGGACGGGCGAGTACAAAAGCATAGACTTGGGGCTGCGAAAAATGTCAGAAGTGGCTCAGGCATTTGAAAGACTCTGTGCCCAGCCTTGCCGATCACCGACGACCGTAGTGCGTGACAACTCAATGATTCAGGGCGCAGAACTCCAACAGAAACTGTACCATTCTGAGTTCCCGACATGGTGTATTGAGCGCAACCAGTTGAGTCCAGTCAACGGTATCGCTTCATTATCCAGTGACCACATGGAAGAACTTCTTCACAGTGTCGCGGAGAAGAAGGGGCGGGCGAGGGACTCAAGCTACGGGCTAGTCTCGCTCCAGAAGGTCTATCACATGTCCAAGTGTATCAGCATATGTCGCAGCATTGTGCCATGGACCCAAGCGTCTGAGCACGGCAGCCATTGCGAAGCTCGCAGCGCTACATCGCTCGGGAGTGATATCACATGTTGCGCTCGTCCATTCCTGTTCCGTGTAGTATTTGGCCTTCTGCACGGAATTCAATTCCGGAAAAGCGTCCTCCGTTCTCCGTACTTCAGCATTCGCGGTCACGGGGGAGTAGGAAGAGTGTATTGCCAAGAGAAGGCCAGCATGCCAGGACGAGCGGGCGACGTGAATAGCGGGGACATCCGAGAGACGAAAGCGTTCCAGCAGCAGTTGGACGCAGATTGCATGGCTCGCGGCTCGCCGAGCATCGGCTGTACTGGCCCAGTATTTGAGCGTTTGCTTGTCTTCGGCGCTTGCAGCTTGGGTGCCGTCCCTACCACAGGCTCTCTCGAACAAGTCCATATCGGATAGCATATGTATGAAGCAGAAATGACACAGTATGAGGACGGAAAGCATACTGGCACTGTCAGCTGTCAGTAGCTGGATGGAGTTGTCAAACCATGTGCACAGCATGGCGAGAAGTGCTTGAGTCAGTTGCGTGCTTATTTCTGCGAACGACACAGCTCGCGCGTGACCCACTTCTGCAATGAAACCCTCCATCACGGCGCATAAAGAGAATGTTACTGGCAAAGGCACGGATGCATTCCGGGACACCGCAGAAGCCCATTCAGCTGGCGTCTTCGCCAGATACAAAGCGTCTGGAGCTGCTGTCTGCGAATCAACAGGGTCGATTCTGAAAGCGAAGGGCGCATGAAGAACGGCAGAGATTTCACCATTGTGAATCTGGATGGCATTTCGAAGTCGAATGACGGTCTGGACTTGTACCCACTTTGCCCAGTCTTGCTCGGGGTCGAGACCCGGGGACATCGACAGCTCTGTGGCATGGGAGTGCAGCATGAATTTCTCCACTGCAATGACGCTGAAGCCGAGTGAGCCATGGTAGAGTTGCGAAAGCATCAAGTCCGCGGTCTTGGAAAGCGGTGCATATGTCTGTCCGATAGCCACCGCTTGTAGTATTGGTAGGGTCTGCTCGATGGACTCTACTTCGTTTGGCTGCGAGGATATGAGGATGGCTTTGTTGATGGCAGCGAAAAACCGCTCTGCGTGGTACAGTGCACCGGACGAGCCTTCAGCCAAAGCGCCCAGTGAGCAAGTGGGGAGCAACAGCAACGGATTGGTTTGCGCAGGCTGAAAGGTTGGTAAGGGCACAATGGGAATGACATGCCAAAGCTGAGTGGTGAAGGCGCGGATGCAGCGATTGAGGAAGCTCGTGGATGGAAGTGTGATGTCAGGCAGTTGTTCCTGCAGACTACCGGCAAGCGCATCTCGGGATATCTCATCCTCTCGCCCTTGCAGCACTGTTGCTCGATCCGTCAAGGGTCCAAGAGACGATTGCAGGTTCACCGAGGGCTCGTTGATCCAGCGTTGCGGTATTTGGATGGACGCATGCGACACGTGTCCTGAGTGTTGTTCATCGGCTGGGCGCAAGGGCACCCAGGGATCCCAAGGGCATGCGTTGAAGTAGGTGCACAAGCCTTCCATGGAGAAATCCGAATCGAGGGCGAGCGATCATCTCACTGCCATGCCGTGTCAGGAAGGACCTGAAGTAGAGGCGACAACGTGATCGGTCTGTGTTGCGCCCTCAGGACCCAGCAAGCGATCGGCCGTTCAGCTGAAACGACCGCTCGCCGGTGTGGGTGCGAACGTGTGGCTCATAGTGCTCTTGGCGGGAGTACCGCGTGGCACAGTAAGGACAGGTCCGCTCAGTTCGCGTGCGCATCGTGTACCAGCGGCGACATGTCGTCGTGCCACAAGGGGCGTGAGGGAAGTGAGACGAGATGAAGGCGGAGATGATATACTGTATGTCGACAAATCTGTCCATCGCTGTTCCGCCCCCACTCCGCCCCGCCGAGCCCCTCGCTTGGCAAGAGCCGAGATATGCTCTGCTCCGCTCTGCTCCACAACTTTTCAATCACGCCGTAGCCACACACTTCACGCAAACGCGTCGGATCGAATGGCCCACGATCGTCAAATGCGCAGACAATGGTCTACCGACACCGTCTTGGCTTTCTACACTATACACCCGAACCAGAGCAGTATTCACGGCCTCACGAGCGAAAGAAAGATGGAGGAGTATACCTGTCAGGTGAACAGTTAGAGCCCTGCGCCTAGAGCCATGAGCTTTTAAAATCCCTTGAAAGGCATTCTTAGCGATTGTGTACAGCACGAACCAGTTGCTGAGGGAGTTGGAAATAACGAGATGGAACTTGCAAAACTCGCAAGCTGGATTTCCCTCTTCAACCACAGCGGATCATGTGCTCTTGCAAACGGAACGCCTTTCTGGACATAGTCGCATCCATGGTCTCGACTTGAATGACATTACTTATCTCTCTAGACAGACACCAACTGTAAAACTTATGTAAAAACGCATTCGGGCCAGAGCACGCCTACTCTTCTCAGATCACCTGGAAGAACTTTGATCTCCGCACTTCTCGCCCTTGCTCTATGGCCCCAACCTGGGCAAAACGAGTCCAGCATGGAAGAACAAACTTGGTCTCAAACCCTTTGTTTTCTACTGTCCCGAGGTGCTTCAGACTGTCAATGCTGAGCCCTGCGTAGACGTTCCATCTTTCGACATCCGTCGCTCCGTTCCAACTAACATAACCACGATACGAACGCCCCGAGGAGGCCTGTTCGACAAACAAATCCGGCTGAGTGTACGGAGTGGCATGCCATTTTTGTTTGAAGCCTCTGTAGATGTGAGCCTCGCCTGTGCGTCCAAACTTCGCGGACCATATTTCCTTGCCAGAGCTGTCGAATTCTGTTAATATGGGGATATTGCCCCAGTTTGCAAGCTTGTTGCCATTGGGAAGACCGTTATCGAACGCTCCCTGGCTGACTGACTGGTAATCCATCTGGGGCTGAACTATATCAATGACTTGAACTTGGGATTCGCTCGAGCCCTGCATGGGTTTCATCGGCAACCTGAAAACCAATAGCTTGGATGGCTTCTTCTGTTCTTTTTGGCGGACATGCCAGTTCTGATTGTCAAACACCGAGATGTCTATCTGGTCATGCTTGATATTGTGCGGCCGGGCGTCATGTTGCCAACGGAAACGGGCGGCAGAGGGCAAGTTCCCAAAGTCTCCCTTTCCATCGCCAGAGAATCGCCAGACAATATTTCCTTGCTTGTCGATCAGATAGATTGTCCAACAGTGCCGACTACTCAACAGATAGTGGTCACCGATATCAACTATAGAGTTGATGTGGAAAAAATCATATGGTCGAGCGAAAGATCCTTGGTCCCGGAGAGTCTGTCGCGACTCTGAGAGAGGTATATGATCACTGGCCCGCCATTGGAACAAGACCGACTTGTTGATCGGGTCAATTTCGTAGAACATGCTGTCCCACAACCAGCCGTCGGATGGTCCATTCACGCTGGTCAAATCTGCAGGAGTGGCGTTGTAAGCAGTCGTGAGCACGGTGCTGCGATTGGAAACAATATGTGCCTCGTGCAAATCTGCCTCGCAATGCGGATTCGCAAAACTCGCAGTGTTGAGCCCGTATTGCGGACAAAGCACTGTCTGCACGCTGTAATCATTTTTCAGTAACGTAATATTCCCATAGCCGTGTCCCCTGACAGCTGGTCCATCTCGCATCCAGTATAGAAGCGTCGGATTGCCATCTAGGTATTGCCACCTGAAGTTGGCTGTGTTCCCGATCGGACCAAACCATATCAATCGTCCTTGATCAGTGAATATCATCGGACCAGGCATTGTGATGCTGTGTTCCTCGGTATTATACAATGTGATGAATAGCAAGCCCGGCGCGAGGGTCGCATTGGAAGCCTGTTCAATCTTCACGACAGGCGGCCGGAATGATGACGACTTGAAAACTTGAACTGGCCAGAGTCGGCCCTCCGACTTGTGTTCGATATACTCTGCGCCTTCACCTAGAACGAAAGTATCATCAGCACTGCATTTGACTGCTTGAGCAACCTCAGCATCTCCGAACACTGCATCATCCATATCAGCTGGACAAAGCTCCCGCCATTTCAAGGCCTGGGTGTTGGCTACGGCAAAGGTGCGACTAGGATCGCGCAGGATCTCTTTCTTCAATGAATCATTGAAGATTTGCTTCATCCACAACTCATTCCAGAGGTTCTTCTGAGGGTGCTCCGCGCCATTGTGATGAATGATGACCGGTATGGTATCGAGGCACAAGTTGATGTACCATGGCATATCTGACCACGATATTTGCTTGCTTGAGATGCGGACCTCATCTGGATAAGCCCTTAAGATGTCTTCGGGGAGTCGCCCCTCGACACGTGAGGGACACACGAAAGCAGAAGGCTTGCCAATTTGCTCCCAGATATCACTTCCGTTGAGGTAGAGGAATTCGGCATCGGCATGTGCATTATTCGTCTGTTGTATGAGCTCGGACCAATAGTCAAGACCTATTCCGAACTCATACTCCCGCCCGGACGCATGCTCCATGGTCTCATGCGTAAAAGAAGGATTGATGAGGTCATCGACAATGGTTCCCTCCATCGCGGAAGGCGGCAAGTTTCGCTGCTCTGCCTTTAGAGCTGCCTCTGTCAGGAATTTCCGCCGCAGGACTTCGCGCTGGAACTGCTGCTCGCCGAAAAGGATGTTCCATACTGATTGGACGCGAAAATGCTCAGATAGACCAGCACCATCGTCCCACAGTTTGTGATTGTCGCTATCTGGAAACGCCAGCTTCTTTTCCGCTTGGCTAAAGGCAAGTCGCATTGAGTCCACTGGACCAATGGCGATTCCCGAGTCGAGGTATCGCTGACGAAGACTGCTCCATGTGCTGTAGCCTATAACAGTATCGGTGTTATTGCCGTATAAATCCAGAGGCAGAGGGGAATCCGGAACTGCGTAGCATGCGACGCTATAGGGTGCGTTCGGAGTACACCTTTTGCTAGCGCCGAATATGATGTCCTGAGATAGGTTGAACGTCGTCGCAGCAGGGCCAAGCCGTTGCAGAAGTGCTTCATTGGCATCATGGGTGATCGATTTGTACCTGTGATATAGGACCGTGGGCGGCAATTGGAACAAGACGTCTACGTTCAGTGTCAGCCAAGTCTGCATCTCAGCTGGACCTTGACCAACCGTGGTCATTGATGACAAGAGCTAGTTCATCAGCTTTGTCTTCCCCGATCGATCGAAGGTACTCGGCAGCGGCGACGGTTCCGCCTAGACTTCCGCCAGCGATCGTTGCTACCAAGGCAGTCAGACAAAATTCCAATATGAAGTGAATCTGCGCAACTTGCAATCGCTAAACTCCTGGTTCCATGAGAACAACGTAGGCGTTGGGTAGCCGAGTATATAAGCCGTCAGAATCGCTCTACAGAAATTGACATTCGGCTCGCTCGCTATAATGAGGAGATGACGGATGCCGGTAACGTTTCTACGAGGTATGACTGCATTTCTGAAATGACTCTCAATCCGCTCTGTTGACGCGAGCTGCCAGTTTATCAGCGCAATCACTGCTTCTGAGCGGGAGCACAGCACCTTTTCATGTTGAAAAAGATATACGGCCAGGGTAACAAATGATGCCGCGATGACTGTGAGTACAGATAGGCGAGGGCGGACCCTCATTGCTGCCAATCTGTATTGAAAGGATCGGGTTGATGGCTTGACGCAGTGAGTGCAGACGACGATGAGCCTGGCAAAGGGGTCCAGGTCTTTGGCTTTGCGCCCGGAGTACATGATTAGTAAGGGCGAATCTTATGTAAGTTAGAAGTTGTATGCTGTGTGGCTATTTCAGGTTATGATATCGACAAGCGAACTCCAAACGGCTTGCACGTGATTCGAGGCTGCAGCATTTCCCATTGCAGCAAGCCTTCACAAAGATTTTTTTTGGACAAGAAGAATGATCAAATATTCGGCGAAATATTTAAGTGCTGACTCAACTCTCATCTATGTCCAAACCAAACGTCAGACCGTCCAGAAGGCCATCAGAAGGGCATCATGAGAAGATATTCTATCGATGCTGCAAGCCTAACAATCTTGCGATCGACCAATTCTCCGAATCGATCTGCAAGATAGATGACCGAAATCATTGTGCAAATGTAAGCAGCCGCAAATGCTACGAATGTGGCTACACCGCTATCCCAACCAGCGCGTGTCAAGAAACTGTCGAATACCACTGTCCCATGCAGGGTCACTACCGGGAGATGGCAGAGATAGAGAGACGCACTGATGCGTCCCAAGTAGACGCTGAAACTCGAGCTCAAAACTTTGCGCAACGCCGATATTCGCGTAACCGATAGCATCGTGAGCATAGCACCGATGTGTTGCCACGACTCGGAGGGAGATGCGAGCAGTAGCGGATTATGCTGGCCCATGAAACGGTAGAAAGGTGTGCTTCCTGGACGGAAATCTGGCATAGATCCCATAAACAAGCCGATCAAAAGAAGTATGACATAGACACGGGCGCGTCCAGTTCGAAATCCCCAGTTCGTGCTGCTGCGAGCATGGTCGATGTCAGCTAGAAAAGTCCCAAATAGAACAAGATGTCCATAAGGTATTTGTAGTAAAAGGCTGAGAACCATGAAGAGGATGAGACCCGGTGACCGGAACTGGGGCCTCATGAAGAGAAGTAACAAGTGGACGACATAGAGCGAGCCCAAAGCTTGAAAGATCGAGGGTAGTACCCAAAGGGAAGCGTTGTAGCTTTGAATAGGCCTAGACAGTCCGGGTGAAACAGAGAGTATGTAAAGGTTGCTACCGAGAAAATCGCGGAGCTGAGAGGTGAGCGTGGGTTGACGCTGGGCAACAGTCGCGAACCTGTCCGCCCGCCCATTCAAAACCACTGACTGCCGAAAGATAGTGAATGCATATTCGAACAGACCGGCTCGGATGCAAATGAATGGGATGATCGTTGATGCGACGGCCGCGCAGGACAATCGAATAGGCTGCCGTAGTACAGAAGAGGCAAGCGCCCGCATGTTCTCGTCCGAACGCCTGTTGCGGGTAATTGATAGAGATAGCTTGTATCCACAAATAAGGAGAGCAAGAGCAATAGCAAAGTTTCCAGCATAAAGCAGGCGAAGCACGGGCAGCGTTATAAGAGCTTTTTGTCCTTCACCTCCTTCCTCGAGTCCCCAGCCAGCATCGTATTTACTGCTCAGCGACTGCGCGAGTTCCCAGTGAACCACGAGAATTGCAGCTATTCCGCGCAGGCCGTGCAACCAATCTGTATAGGGCACAGTCGTTTCTGGGCAGGTCTCCATGAAGGTAGGCACGAAGAGCGGCCAGATAGTTGACAGTGTCATCTGTTTGGCGCTGCGGAAGGCATAACCGAAGTGAGTGCGATACTTCGTGCGTTTTGAGCTATAGTATGGCGAGTTCATGGCCGGCAGCCCGTGTACTCCGGTGCCTCCGTTCTGGAGCTAACTGAGCCCTTTCTGATGTTTGAAGTATTGGTCCATCCGGTGTGTGAAGATCTCGAAGGGAGCTGTCGCAGGGGTCGTGTGCATCAGTGTCGAGAAGGGGTCAATTTTGATGTCCAGAAGAGCTTGACGGCTTTCGAATGTCGGAAAGATGAGGCGCGGAAGCGGGCTGAAGAAAATGGCCCAAGTTGTTTGTTACGCAATTTACGTCAGCTTCGCCAAACGGAATTCAGCCACAGATCGATGCAGTTCGTATTCGGCAGTCACACATTTGAAACCCTCTTCTTTTCATTACTTACTTCCTGGCTTCAACAATGCGGACAGTCGGACAGGGTCGATCACAGTCTCCCATTCCGCTTCTCTGCGGCATCGCGATAGCTGCTTGCGGAATACTGCCCCTCATTCCCGCCATCGCTTGGCAATCACGCGGATCTGGCCAAAATTCCCACTTGAAGACCTGCAAAGAACTGCCAGGTGCAAACGATGTCTTTGTTGTGCTCAAGACCGGAGCTACGGAGTTTGGCCATAAGTTCCCTATTCACCTGAATACGACCCTTCAATGTTATCCTAACTACATGGTCTTCTCCGATCATCATGAAGTATATCAGGGACAAATTGTACACGACGCTCTGGAGCCGCTCGGCGATCATATCAAGCAGCATCATAGATTCGAATTTGAATTATATCATCGCATCAAGGAAGGTGGTAGACAGATCTTGAGCGTCACCGAGCTGAGCGACCGCCCGGACACGAATAGGCATAAAAATCCCCTGCAGTCGTATCTGAATGTAGGCTGGAGGCTCGATAAATGGAAGTTCTTGCCCATGTTCCAGACTGCGTACGGCCCTTTCCTCTCTTCCATTTCTCCGTATAGAGCACTGACTCGGAAGATGGCCACAGCTACGAAGCCCATCCAGGCTTCAAATGGTACATGTTCATCGAAGCAGATACTTACCTGCTCTGGTCCACGTTGCTTCAATATATTGCAACACTGGATCATCGTGAAGCATCATGGTACGGCGCCGAGTTGTTCGTTGCTGGAACAATAATTGCGCACGGCGGGTCGGGAATGCTCGTCTCGAATCCTGGAATGAAGCTGTTCTCAGATGAGTACCAGTATAGGCGCCAACAATGGAACTTCTTCATGGACAACCATAAGGGCGGCGACACAATTTTGGCACGGCTCATGAATGCTGCCGGATTGCTCCTCACGAAATCTAGGCCGCTCTTCAATCCAGAGGCTCCTGGCAATGACACGTACTCGATCACGACTCTGGATGAATCGCATTGGTGTGATCCAATAATCACATATCATCACGTGGCACCGGAAGTCGTAAGAGATATGTGGAATTTGGAAAAGGAGCTCTACGCGAGCTACAGCGCAGACTATTCGAGTGCGAACAGTGGTCAACAAGTCCCCAAACGCAGAGATGTCTTTGTCCGATACCTCTACCCACAAATGCTTCGAGGACCCCGATACCTGTGGGACAATAATTGCCAGCAAGGCGTCGGAGAGCGCCCATCCTTTGAAGCGTGCCACCAGAGCTGCATGGCGCTGCCGAGCTGCCTACAATACAGATATGATACCTCGACGAGGCAATGCTTTGTGCACGACGTGGCTCAGCTCGGTGATGCTGCCCCAGTGTCGACCTGGAAATCAGGCTGGATTACAGACCGAATTCATCACATCATCGAGCAGGCGCCCACTTGCGACGACAAAGGCTGGAAATGAGTGTCTAAGATCGCCAATTGCAACGATATCGGAGGTTAAAAATTTCATTACGACTTTTCCTTCTCGGAACGCACCAAATCAATCAACGTAGCAGCACGCCCCCAACTTGAGGCTCGATGAATTTGCCATCTGCCAAGTCCAGCTCGCGGACAGTCAACGGCGTTCCGTCAATGTCTCTGGATTAAGGACTTGCACGGTCTCGCTACTGTAATGCAAAGTTCCAAGATTGGCGGCATGGGTATGAATGCAGACGACACGATGTTCCGCGCCATCTGAGACAAACCCTGAAGCCTAGAATTTGTTTGAGCAACTGTTCAAATTTTGACTGGATTGTTGGGCCTCGCTTCCGAATTTTTGACACTCTCATATGCGTGGTCAGCACTAAGCACTGCGGGTGGAGCTCGGAGCTGTTTGTCTCATGGTCATTCTGATAGGTTGTGCAGGCGGAAGGCTGCTCGCGGCCTTCTCGAGTGGACGGACTAGGCCATGGAATTTCGGTGTGGCACAAGCCCAGCCGAGGCTCTCGAACAGATTCGCTGGTTGAGATAACGACTCTTCCCGATTATGGACTCCAATCTCCACATCCAGCGAAATCTGATGCAATCTCGAAACCTTATTTCAGGCCATGCCTTTCCAAGAAGCCTGCAGAGCAGTTTCGGCTCCTTATTACATAGCAACGACAATCTGGCAATCTGGCACTGGTAGTAAGTCAGTTATGACCGACTGGTACGCGTATTGTGTCCGCCTGCTCGATTATTGTCTAGAGCGACAATGTCGCCCCAGATGCTGACCTACTTGGAATGAATGAAAAGCGCCACCATGTCCTGCAGGAACAAAAACACGCGTATATGGATTTTGTGGCTTGCGCTCCCTGCTAGTCGAGTTTTGTTACTCTTTTTAGGGCTCGTGTTAAACACTGTCCAAGGAACTTAGCTGGCCACTGCTTCTGCTAGCGAGCCACGGCGGTTCGGAGTGTCCAGATGCTGTAGTGCTTTGTCGTGGCACTGAGCAGCCGACCATAATATTGCCCATGAACCTGCTTTCGATCGACAGGCTCCTTCAGAGAAGAAGGGGCTTCGTCTTGATTCGTACAATACCGCAAAGATGCGACTCACCCCAGCGTTGATAGCACTGCTTTCTCTGGCCACCACTGGACTGACTGAACCTGTGCCAGCCTCTTCCGGCACGAAATCATGCAGAAATGGCTCCATCACCCTCAAAGGCCGTCAATGTGAACGAAGCTGTGGGTACGAGTTCACGAGTGGAAGTTACAAGCATGACTACCGCAGTTGTTTCGACGAGTGCGCCGTAGCTTGTGCAGCGGACGATCGCTGTGTCAGCGCCAAATGGAGTCACAAGACAAACAAGTGTTACTATCTGGATAAATCTCGTTCACTATATTGGCAGAAGACTGGCAAGGCCGATGCGATCAAGTGCAAGCCGAAGCCATCACGCAAAACTACTACCTCAAAATGCACCACCACCTCGAAACGCACCACTACTAGCAAAGCCCCTAACACGAACTCAAAGAGCACAACTGCAAGTTCTTCTACAGTATCCACGACGACATTATCCACCACAACAGCCTCCACAACTACCAGTTCAACAACGACCGGATCGACAACGACAGCCTCTACAACGACAGCCTCTACAACGACAGCCTCTACAACGACAGCCTCTACAACGACAACAGAGTCGACGACAACGGACTCAACATCAACAACATCAACAACGACTACCTCGACAACTTCGACAACTTCGACAACAACTAGCGCTTGCCCGACTGAGAGCACGGGAACTGCTTCGAAACGCTACTTGATTCAGTGTGATGTTGCGCTCCAGGCAGTGAACCCTGCTACCGACATTATCCCAAACCCAGGTATCGGCGGCAATAAGATGAGAAGGGAGCGAGCGATCTTGACACCATTCGAGCAATGTCAGAACGACTGTGATGATGCTGCACCATGCGTGGGCTTCAACTTTGCAACACTAGCCGGCGCCTGCACGCTTTTCAGCGCCGTCCGGGAGGATACTCTGATTGCTCCGGGTAACGTCGCCGCGAGAGTTACTAGCGTCATTCAGACCACTACGACAACTACAATGTCTACGGTCCGTATTGGAACTCGAAGTGTTGTTGCTCGACCTGGACTAATTCTCACTCGCAGACTACATCCTCTACCACAACCACCACTACGACTACAACCACAACTACTCCACCTACAACGACCACGTAAGCTGCCAAACGCTACTGCGTAGATGCTGTCATAATAACTAACCTGCTGCGTTTTAGGACCACGACGACCACGACCACAACGACCTCAACGTCGGCAGCCCCGCAGCCAACAAGTTGCACAAATTTAGCCAACTGCCGCCAAGACATCAGCAACTGCGAATGCCAGATGGCCATGGGTGGTAACAGTGTCTGCAGCGTCCAGCAATCAAAGGATGCCAGCGACGATCCCTCCTGTGGGAGCGACGCAGAGTGCCCAGCGATGAATTCCTGCGTCATGGTCACCAACACCGAACTCGACGAGTACAATTCCCCCGTGAACGTGATGGAATACGCGTGTCGTCCGTGGTGTTAAATTCTTCCCCGTCACAATCTCTCGTATCAGCTCATTCTCTGCTTCGCGCAGAGCTTCGAGTCGTACTGCGACCTCATTATTCGCATCATCACATCATTCAACCGGACTCTTCCTTTCGTCATGGAAACAAGGCGTACATCGCTGTTCTTGCACAGCAAGCTGTACCCGTAAACTCATACAATACTTAGTATACAATTCAGGGTCTCGCCAGGTTGAGTATGGCGGCGCACTTTGCTCGTTTAGAGCGATTCTCACTGTCACGCGGCAATGTTATCTACCAGCAGCGAGCCAGTTGAGTCATCGATGTTTCTTGGGCCTGCGAATAAGTGTCCCTTCCGTTATGTCCCCTGTCTAAGAAGCATTCACAGATCTGTGAACATTTACGCGATTCCCATCCAGAATGAAAGCGGCATACTCATGACATGTTTAAGGGTATTGCAAGATAACGTTGCATTTCCCACCGAAACAGATCGTTGAGGGAAACTTGGAAATATGTCATGACGACTGCTCGTCCAGTGAACTTTCCTCGACCCAAAATTGCACCTTTTCTTTCCGATACTGTGCGTTTAGCAGCTCCAGGTATCGCCCGGGAGCCTGGCTGGCCATTTCGACTTTGAGGTGACTGTCCTTGGCGTTCCAGAAATGTCTCACAAACGTGCCTTCGCACTCCGTCCCTGACAGAGGATAGCCGTTGGCTTCAGAGCAGTTCAACGTCACAATAGACTCCGGGTAGTCATACCGGACATAATTCCCAAAGCCAGCCTGATCCGTCCCCGTGACGACGAGGTTCTTCCTTGATTTGTCGAGACGAAAACGCTGGCGGTTCTTGAATCGAGTGCAGTCGGGATATGGGTCTCCGTCGTCTGGGCATTTGGCCCACTGACCCAGGATCTCGAATGTCCGATGATTGTTCACCAGCGCGATGAAGCCTGTGTTATGGTAAACTTTGCCGAAATCGTCCATATTCATTGGGATTTGAGGATCAGTTGCGAGAGCCATAGAGTGGCTTTTGGGATCGATCTTCCAGTAGTTGAGAAGCCATTCCAGCGGTAAGTCCAGACGCGCGAAAATCGCATCCGTGTCAAGGTAGACACAAACGTCGTGATGTTGCAGGATGCTGGCCAAGACTTTGGGCTTTGCCCATGACATGCGGCGGTCAGGTACTTTCTTAACGTGAACGTGGTAGTATTTGTACCCATGGATTTTCGCTGTTCAAAGTGTGAGACTTGCAATGGGGAATTTTGCGTGGCGTCGACGTACCGTATATCCAGTGGTTCAGCATCCCGAGCGAGATGCCTTCAAAACCAGAAGCAACGTTCTTCGTCCAGCTCATTAAACTTGGTCCGAGGGCTTCATATGGTTCGCTGAATGTCTCGTTATGAAGATCTATGATGCAAAGTCGCTCTCCCGAATGTTCTGTCCAGACTGGTACGCCGGATATTTCATAGGAGAAAGCATGATCTAGTGAGTAGCTTGTGTCTGTGGGTGCCACGCTCGGGCTATGGAGCTGGCTGAAGTAAAAATCCAACGCTACGCTATCAAAGCTTTTCACAAGTCAGTCTGTGTCTGCATTCAGGTGGTGTTGAACAGGGGGCAGTGTTTACTTTGTCGCCGTTCTCATCGGAAACAATTCGAAAAGCCATGCCGAGCAGAAGAGTAAAATCCCGACGATGGCGATTGAGCCTAGCTTGTGCCTGGAGCCAATTCGGCTCCAAGGCATTGTTGATGGAAATGGATAAGAGGTCGTCGAGACTAGCAACGACTGAGACGGGAATATTGTGCTGTAAGACAGCCAAGCAGTCATTGCTGATCTCTGTTGCGAACTAACACTAGTGCTAACAACTTTTGGTATGCAGACACAAGCGATACCGGTGTACATAACCACATTGAGAAGTTCAGACCGCAGGGTGTGCGGACTCACTCTCTCCTCCGGTGAGCGTATTCTTATTGGCTACCAAACCCGACATAATGCAGTGGAGATTTATGCTTAGTCACACCAAACCTTATCTTGCAGGCATCCCTCTGGTTAAGTTAGTCCTCTGTTCCCACATCAGTTCCGCATCTCCAAGCATGTCATGATCCGACATCATTTGCGGGCACTGATTGTGCTCGCAGGTCTTTTGCTAATTTGTGTCCTGTATCTTCGCCTAGATGTCAGTGCACAGTATCTTTCACCAGAACTGGACTTGCATGCTGATGCAGCGCATAGCAGAACTTACTTGTCCCCAGATGCGGCCCGGCCACGATCCCAGTCGCGAGTCGCAATACGACGGGCAAAGTCCATGTAGTCTTACTAGCAACACGGCCGGACGTGAATCTTTGCAAGACGCTATTGACAGCCGCGGCTTTGGGCTACCCGGCTCCCACATTGCTAGGATGGGACAAAACACAGGGAACTAAACACCAGATGTCCGGAGGAAGCCATCTCGTCAAGATCTCCGATGGGGCACCGCATTTCGCAGCACTGCCACAAGATCTCGATGACGATCTTGTGCTCGTTGCGGACGCATACGGTAGGTTTCCATCTGGCTCGCTTGTCCAAACACACAGCTGATCAAAGTTACTACTAGATGTCTGGCTCCAGCTACCACCGGAGATCCTCGTGCAACGGTGGCGCAAAGTGACGAGGGGTGCAGATCTCCGAACATCGCAACGCATGGATAGGAAGACTTCCACACCTACCTTCCGGCACTCTATCGTCTTCGGAGCCGGGAAAAGATGCACACCAAATTTATTCCACACGGTTGCATGCTACGCCGTGCCCGAATCTCCGCTCCCTAAGGATCTGTACGGCGCTAACACCGACACGATCGTTGGAGTAAATCGCTGGTCGAGCCTGCGGCAGCGTTACTTGAATGCAGGCGTCGCCGTCGGCACCGTCGGCGATATGCGGCGAATTTTCAATCACGCCAGTGAAAAGCTTTCCCAAATCAAAGAACACGAAGAGTTCGATAACGGATCGCATGAGTCCGACTTCATCTATCGCGGTTCAGATCAATCAGTGTGGAACACTATTTTCGGCGAGCAGGAGTTCCAGCGTGAAGGGATAAGGAGGGAAGGAAAGCCATATAGCAGCGTCGAGCCATCATGGATGGAAGGAACAAAGATCGATGATCCCATCGAGCCATACTTCACGCACCAGTCCATGGAGAAGGCTGCACCAGGACGACACGAATTTGGGATAGCGCTGGACTACTGGTCGGAGGTCACGCAACAGACGATCAATACGGAGCAAGATACTCGGTTCTTGCATTACTCGCGACCACTTACAGAGCAGCTAGACCCCAGTTCACCTTTCGACTGTAAGCCGCGCTCTAGGCAACTACCTGCCGACCTACAGAGCGATTTGCCACAATACTATTCTTCCGGGAATGCAAATGTAACGTGGGCCAACGTTCCGCTGTTCTCGAACATTTGTCTGGACTCAGTGCCCGTTATTGTGCATCACAACGGCATAAAAGCCGCACGGGAGACGATGTGGCATAAATTTTGGGTTTCGAACTTGCTAAAATCGCTCCGTAAGAGCGACTTTTTCCACAATCGTGTCCTCGCTGTAGCTGGGCAAAGCGAATTGCAGATGCTGGATCTCTGTCCCGCATCGATGGATGGGGAGATATTCGGAGCAGCGTAATCGTCGCATGCATGCCATGTTCCGTCATCAATCAGTGGCCATCATGAGTGGCCGGGTGACATATCGCCTGGACCGGAGCTACCATGCACATGCTTTGCGAGTCCAGCTCAGACGAGATCAGGCGAGCATCATCTCCCTCCGAATTCCTCCACTTGTGGCTTGATCTCTCATCGGCATAA
The DNA here is from genome assembly GCA_013365235.1 of Cercospora sesami. NCBI lineage: Eukaryota > Fungi > Ascomycota > Dothideomycetes > Mycosphaerellales > Mycosphaerellaceae > Cercospora > Cercospora sesami. The sequence goes on from JAASLG010001413.1 coordinate 20,370, forward strand.
TCGCGTATGTGGAATTGTCGCTAGAGACTTCGAAGTCGACCTGCTAGACCTTCGAACAAGTGCGACAAGTTCCTGTTCGGCTTGAGCCCTTGTCTTCCCGCGGCGCGACAGAAATGCTATAGTAAACGTTCAGCACCTTTTACTTGTTTGACTTGTCCTCAGTCTTGGTATTATATCGAGGCAACCGTTCCCGACATGTTGATCCCAAAGATCATCAACAGCCCCGACGAAGTCCAGCTCGAAGGTCTGGGACTCGTTTACTTCGAGCTCGCGGACTTGAAGCAATTCGAAGAATTCGCCCACGATTTCGGCGTAGATCGCTGGTTCCATTGTCGGGTCATCTTGATCGGAGATGGTGCTCATGTGTACCCTCCTTTTGGAGGTCAAGGCATTGCGAGTGGCATTCGAGACGCTCGTCAACTTGTCTGGAGGATCCGCTTGCTCAACTTACAGGAAAAAAGTATTGAACGCATGGGTTGCTGAGCGGACTCAAAGCATCAAGACTGTTGCCATTTTCACAAAGATAAACGAAATACTCTGCAACCAAAAAGTCTCGTTCGTATTCTATGCTCTCCAGTGAGTCTAATGGCTCGTGAGCGTTTTCCTACACTTGAAATTGCCATATGACCCGGAGTCATCGGCGGAAGGAACAGGATCCCATGGCATCACAGGAGAATTTTTCCTACCAGATCACGGTGGAGGGCAGAAGCTTCCACAGATTTATCTGGACTCGATCAACGGAAGGGAAATCTTGTCGGACGGCATCTTGAAAGAGGAATCAACGCATTTCCGCTTGATCAAGCTTGTGCACGAGAATCGAGGCCTAGGCTACAGCCGCAAAACATTCGATGACATGCTATTAGAGTGCCGGATCCCAAAATCCATCCTTTCAACTGCTTCGATCTCAATCGTGAGCACGACTGCCTGTCAACCAGCGTCGATAGGCTCTTTTACTGCTCCCACGGTGCGCAAATTTACTCCAATGCCGCTCGTACGGCTTTCCCCTATGCAAGCACGTCCTGGGTATGAGACTGAAGCTTTCGTAACACGATTCGGGAATGAAACCAAGTACATCATTGCTCGATCGGATTTCTTCACTTTCGCTACTTGTAAGGACAAGATTGAATCACGGACGTGCTTGCAGCGTCTCGCTGAGGTCAGCTTGCAGCACTGTATAACGAGCACAGTGCCTTGCCGAAGGTCAGACATTCGACCTTTGAGTCTGAATACAGCACGACCCCCGGCGAATTAAAGCTGCGTTCCAAGCGGCGCACAGATCAAGCAGCTCCGTGGCAACCTAGATGACAACTGTCTAGGCAGCTTGCGTAGAGCTTTTTGAAGAGACCAGTCCATACACTTAATATCATATGTGAGCGAAGAGAGCAGCTATGTACAGCCTCAGTCATCGAACGCCATCAGGAGCTGCTACAACGAGCGACAGCTCGCAATAGTAGCAGTGGCGGCTGACTATTCGCCAAGAGCTAATAATACCAGTCGCTGCATACCACAACTCGCCATGGTGTGTCGCACGAACCAGAACAAATCCAAGTCGATGAGTGGTCAAATCAGCTGCCAAGCAAGCCTGCATGGGGTACAGGTACTCAACCCCCTGAGCACTGTCCCGTGGCATAGTCCACAATGTGTTATATCCTTAACTTCACTTAAGGGCTATGCTCAGCCTTATGGCATAATACTTCGAGGCTCAGGCAGCTCACATTTCTGTTCATAGCTCAATGTGCTTTTCGATAACTGCCACAAATCGCGATGGTGGGCTGCAGCCTCTGCCACGAGCAGACGCCATATCATGAGACCCAGAATTCGGTATGTGCGCGTAGATCTTACATATAGCTTGACTGCCTGCATCTCATTCCATGAATGATCGGAATGTAAATCGTTCGACATTGACCTCAGCAGGAAATCAAAATGCTTACGTTCAGCGAACTCGTCATATCAGCCCTGACCTGGCCATACTACTGGCCACTCCGCTATTCCACATTACGACCAGTCGAAGCTCTACTCGAAGCTTGCGAGAAAGATGAAGACGTGGGTAAAGTCATCTGTGCTTTTCGAGCAAGCAAGCATCGAGAATTGCAATCGATTAAAACGGCCGTAAGCTCTCCTTCCTTTCAACCCTCACAGCTTTTGTGTCTTGCCTTTTAACGCGTGGATAGTCCACTCTCTCCGCCGCCGCCGCAATCGGAGCCCTATCCTGGAGAGAACTGCCACTCGAGATCTGGTCCTCCCTCGGTTGCGCCCATTGCAGTTTGACATTGGCGATCTTTTCCATCATACTGGCTGCTCAACACGAATCCATTTTGGAGCGGCAGATGGAAATCAAACCCCACTGATACCTTGAGCAATGCAGACGTCGGCAATTTTCTCAAGCTCATATTCGTTCAACTCAAACCAGACGCAGAGACGGAACGCTCTCGGTTTCGATATTCGAAGAATATGATTTACATCTGGCAGTCTCCGCTCATGCTGATGGCGTTGTCGTGGGTGTGGCTCTTGTTGAGTATTTCACTACGGATGATAGGTCCATTCCTGGATCAGGAGAAGGTTCAAGACCTGAAGAAGGCGAGAGTGATGTATTTTGTGGTTTTGGTGGTTTGTTTGGCGAATACTGTGTGGTGTTCGTTCTGGTTGTTTCGTGCGGCGTCGGCTGGATCAGTTGGTGGAGGAGTCCAAGTTATGATGTTGCTTCCAGGCACACAGCGTTTGCGGACGGGAGAGGCACAATTGCGACCAGCGAGCGTGCAGATCGATCATATCAAGCTGACTCCTCATGGCACGCCTTTGCAGTCTCGAAACGCAACCTGTCTGTGGCATCTGAAGGGAGCGATTATTCGGCCGGCGACTTGTTGAGACTTCGAAGAGACCTACTCTATTTTATTCTATTAGTAATGCCTTAACATATAATGCCAAATGCTGTTCTAATCACACCGTAAAGCTCTCGCACAAATTCCTCAAAGCGACTATCTTCCACCAACAGCCCCCTCACAAACCCTCTCGTTATGCTCCACAACCTTCTCCGCAAAACCCCTCTCCCGATACCCCTTCAGGACCTCATTCTCCACCTTCCTCCCATCCCAATCCAACGACCAACTTCCCCTCTCAAACTCCTCACTCATCGCGTAAAACAACATTCTCTCCCCCACATCCTCTGCCTTCCCCATCACCAAAGCACCCAAAAGCGGCTCCACAACCCACCTCATCACAATACCCAGAACACCTTTCGCACTCTTTCCAAGTAAACCTGTGCTCGTCAATCCCGGGAAAACATGCACAAAACCCTTCCCAGAATTCTCAGACTGTGAGGAGAATTTGTCGAAAGTCAAAGTCATCATCGTTGCGAATTGTCCAGCTGCATTTCCCACAGAATAATTCTTCTTAAGATCGAGATCGTCTTCGAAGATTTTCCCTTCTTTGCCGCCGGCGAGGATCGATATGACTCGCGCGGAAGAGGACATGATTGGGAGGAGGTTTTGGATGAAGCGGATGCGGGAATAGTAACGGAGTGAGACAGAATTATCCAATCCATCAGCGTTTTCTTCGCGGCCGGTGAAAGAGATGTAGCCTTGGGAGAGGAACAGAAGATCAAGTTTGTTGTTCCCTTGTTGTGAGGAGAGGAGAGATTTGATTTCATGGCTGACTGAATCGACGTTGGCGAGGAGGGAGATGTCGGATTCGAGGAATGTGTAGGTTCCGTTCGGGTGCAAAGTTTTGAGGTTCTCGAGGTGAGGTTGGAAGGTCTTTTGGTCGCGGCCAATAATGACGGCGTGTGGGGAGGGGATGTATTTGGCGAAGGCTTGAAGGGTTGCGAGACCTATGCCACTCGTTGCGCCGACGAAGAGGGCTGTTGTGGGAGTGGTGTGGGATTGTTTGAGGGAAGCGTTGGAGACGCGTATTTCTTTTAGTGAAGACGGCATGGCTGATGTCTTTAATTGTTGTCCTCTGAGGTGCGTGTTTTCGTCAATCTTGCTTGGTGGTGTCTGTTGCCGAGTGCGTGAAGTGGCTATTCTGTTGCTGCTGTTGCTGCTAGCCTTACTGCTTATGAATGATGGAAACAATGAACGTCGCAACGCAACCTACTTATCCTCTCCTGCCTCTGTCGCGTCGCAAGCGAGACAGGATCAGTATATCCGGCTTAAACATGTTAGTGACCAAGATATCGCGGTCTCGCGGCTTCCCGAATACAGGATGTCGTGCGCAGACGTTGAAGCGGAGATATGCAGCAAGCTGCCTGAGGGATTGCTGAGGCATCACATCTTCGGCCAAGAGCGAGCGAGCGAGCCCTGGGCGGATGACGCATGCATGGCGCTGACAAAATTGTGGCTTGAAGGATTGAGGCCGGACTTAAATCATCCTCCGGACATTACGAGCTTGACTTCACACTTGAGACACAGCGATTAGCTCCGCTGCACTGAAAACAGTAACAGACGAGGCAAATAGCCAGCTTCATAGCTTGAGGAAGCGTCGTTGTGATATCTTGTACACTTGAAGTGTCCGCCATGAACATTGTACATGATCAATAGCAACGAATGTCAATCACAAGAATCTCGACTCCATTCCCGCAACCACAGCGACATGAGCAAGGTTTGTCTCATTGCACTATTATCCTTCGTTTTTGGCCTGTAAAAGCTATCATCAAGCCTTTTCACTATCTGAGAATGACATCGAATGCCTTTGTGCCCGATCGTGTCATGGCGACCGAAGTCCTGCGAACGCAGGGCTGGAGAGTGGTTGCGTTTCGCTGACACGCGCAGAGAGAACTACCAAACCACTTCGAAGATATCTGAGCGCTAGGAGATGCGATGCGCTAAAGCGAGCTGGAAAGCTTCCTCTCAGTGTCCTCATGTTTCAGGCCTATCAACGTTAACGAACAGCAGCAAGCAACGCGAGCATCTCTCTCTCTTACTAACTGGCCACCTTATCTTCTTCCACGTATCACCTTGCCACAGGCAAATTATGCCCATCTCAGACAACAGAAATCATGTCGGACCAAAAAATGCCGCAACTCACCGTTCTATCTTATAACTTGGAACATAAGAAGGTCTTGAAGCTCGACAAACAAAAAGGAAATGCCCGAAAACCCGAAAAGCTCCATCCCCAACGTCTACGGACATATGAAATACCCAAGCTGATGAACAACCACGGGAGATCCGGCCAATTGACTAATGCATCAACCACGGCTATAGCAAGCAAAAAAAAAAAAAAAGAAGGTACAATCTCCTCTCCGGAGGAACGTGTTGCAGCAGCGTAATCTCCTCGATAAGGATGAGCAATCCAAGCTTCTTTGGTCTGCTTACGATGGAACGTCGTGAATGGAAGGTGAAGAAACTTCTATTCCGAACGGAATTGTGCATCTTCCCTCCCCGTTCGGCTGATGATAGGAAGAATAGAACAGCTATCGTGATGATCTGTTTCTACATTGTGGTCCCGCGGCCTCGTCGGAACGACGACGATGTCGGAGAATAAATAGCGAGCAAAGCGTGTGTGGCCTGGACATATATACCTGGAGCAGACCAACATCGACTCCAAGTGAGGAAAATCCACATTGATTCTATCTTCGAAACACAAAAACATATTTCGAGAGAACAACTCACTCACCAAGGGACGAACGAAGATCATGGCGCGACCTCCAAAGCTTGCGATAGTATACGTAAGTGTCTTTCGAAACAAAAGAACCCACCACCAGATGACACACAACCAATGCACACACACAAAAACAGAAATAGAACACTCACATCTACCTCACCCACACAGTACTCGGTCTACGGCCATATAAAGCTCCTTGCAGAAGCCCAAGCCAAAGGTGTCAAAGCCGCAGGCGGCCAAGTCGACATCTTGCAAGTGCCCGAGACGCTTTCCGAGGAAGTGCTCCCAAGAATGCATGCTCCTCCGAAAGATTCCAGATATCCAACGCTTGACTCGCCGGAGATTCTAGAGCAGTATGATGGATTTCTGTTTGGGATTCCGACGCGATATGGGACTTGGCCAGCGCAGTGGAGAGCGCTGTGGGATCAGACGGGTCCGTTGTGGGTGAGGGGGGCGTTGTCGGGAAAGGTGAGAATATATACCGCTTTACCTTCATCTGCGAGAAGAGCGTTTGTCCTATGGCTCGAGCTGACTATCTGCTTGTGATAGTATGCCGGTCTGTTTATTTCTACGGCGTCGCTGGGTGGTGGGCAAGAGTCTACGGCTATCGCGGCGATGAGCACACTCGCACATCACGGGATGATCTATGTTCCGCTTGGCTTCAAGAGTGTATCGCATATCTTGTCTGATGTCTCGGAGGTTCGTGGTGGTTCTCCTTGGGGAGCGGGAACCTTCACTGCTGCTGATGGATCCCGTCAGCCTTCGGCTAAGGAGATTGAGCTGGCTGAGGCGCATGGCAAGCAGTTCTATGAAGTCGTTGCACGAGTCAATTTCGAGTAGCTCTGATGGCAGCGTGAAGCGGGCTCTGATCGACAAACAAAAGGGCATGGGGTGAAGCAAGCACGAGGCGGAACGGATTGAGCAACAACGCCAAGCCCTTGCTGATGCTACTGGTGGCCAACGGCGTCGAGCTGGCCGAGGATTGGTGGCGATACTTGCTTTGATTCATTCTTTTCATACGGAGAATTAACGATTCTTCGACCTATAGAAATATCGAATCCTGTCATGGCATGTTTCTCTGCATTTCTGATCTTGTGAGCCGACGTGATCGAAGATTCGACTGTATCAAGAAGGAGCGTTCTTTCCCCAAGGCTTGCGGAGCTCGATGGTCATGAAAAGCCCGAAGTCATCCCCAGCAACCGAAATCATGATCTTCGTCCCAATCCTCTGTCTATGTCAGACTTCACCTTTTGGGCCCGTTATGTCGAATAGAAGGAACAACGTTGGAAGATACTTCTGCGGAAGAACGTCGCACCTGCACCTACTACCCTTTCAAAATCTGGACGTCCATCGAGGAGCGTCTGGAAGGAGACAATAGTCTATGATGTGTTGTAGAAAGACATCGAAGTCATTAGTCAAACTTGCTCTACCCACAAAGACAGGGGCAAGATTTCTCTCGAGGCACTATGATATTCTGTCTTTCGCCCGTCTACCTAGCTCGTTGCTCTCTTCATATGAGCATCAACTCAGAGATACTTACGTTTGAACCATTAGAGCCGAACTCTGGGAATTGTAGAGCAAGGCTGATATGTATGCACTGCCCTTGCGCCAAGGCGCGCGGCTGGGGCTGAGTGAACGCCACATCCGCCGCGCAGCGCCTACTTTTCTCCTTGAACTGCCTGAAGTCAGCAGTCATGCTTCTGGTTCGCATTGCCACAGTACTTCATTACCTTCGTGGGTAAGCACTTTGCTTGCAATGAAGCACAGATACAAAGCCCGCCAGGCTCAACGATCCGAGGACTGCCATTTCATCCGAAAGCAAAGACCGACCAAGATAGCAAAGAGATGGCAACGGGACACTCCTCGACGGACTCGGTGACATTGTGTCGAGCTGCGGTTCCCAGTGCCACAGTATACAGTCCACTGCAACAAGGCCAGATTCGGCTGCTGCATCTACAGCCAGCGGGAGAGGTCACAGCTCCTCTTGTTGGGGTCTTCAAGGTCATTGAAGTTGGAAGTGATGCAGAATACGAAGCATTGTCTTATACCTGGGATCAAGCTTCCGAAGAAACCGAGGTACTGGAGCCACTGTCGTCCATGTCTTCGATATTCAAGGGCAGGGTGCAAGAATCAACATACTCTACCTACCAGTTCGAGCCCGGCGAGATATGGATACATGAAGTCGCGGTGCCTACGACTGCCAACTTGCATGTCGCACTAAGAAGATTGCGCTATCAAGACCTAGCTCGAACTTTGTGGATCGATGCTATTTGTATTAATCAGGACGACCTTCTAGAACGCTCTGCTCAGGTTGCTTGCATGGCGCAGATCTTCTCAAGTGCAAGCCGAGTCGTCGCATGGATTGGCGAGGACTCTGTGGTTAAGGACGGGCAATGTTGCCTCCATTACTTTCCTCACTATCCTCAATATCTTTCTGCGAGCATGACGAGACGAAAACATCGCAGTTCCTGGCGGCAATGCGTCCAGAAGATCGCTTCACTATCTATTATCCCGGGTGGACTGAAAAAAATTATGTGGAGGCTCCACGGGTACCCAGTCGATATCGCTCCCGTTCTTCCGTGGAGATTCTCTGTACAGCTCGAGTTGCTCAAAGTATTCGACCAACGACGTTACTTCAGACGCCGTTGGTGTATACAGGAGGTAGCAGTCGCCAACAGTGCGATACTAAAATGTGGCGCTTGGGAAATGCCATGGTCCACATTCATCAATACTATTTCCAAACATCTAGGCATCCATTCCGTCGGTGTCGGGACACTTGCTAAGATCACAGAAGAAAGAAACACCATCAAACTGATGACACTACTCTCTCGATGGAAGTGTTTCGACAAACGTGATTATATCTATGCGATCGCTAGCATTCTCAAACTGTGCCCAGATTGTCCACAAATTACAATAGACTACAGACTGGACTGGACGATCGTTTATACTCGCTTCGCAAGCGACTATATCCAGCTGAATGGCTATTTTGCTGCCTGGAACATTCTCGTCGCCGCTGGCTTTCGGCGTTCAGAGTGCAGCGGTGGCTTACCTTCTGAAACGCGTAGCTGGGTGCCTGACTGGGCTGACTCCGAGGTCAGTCATCCATGGGCGATGAATCGAATGCATTCCTGCCTGCTTGGAAACCAATACTACGTCAAAGACGACGACAACCAGATCACCTGTGACAATCATAGCATTGAGATCGATTTACTGTATCTTGGTCAGATCGGAGATGATAAGGCTCTTCAACATGAATTGCTGAGTAGTGATTGTTACTATGGACTATCAGCGGATTGCAAAGCGGAAAAAGGACGTGCTAGACTAGTCTTGAGAAGATGCAGCGAACAAGATCTGACGTTCCAGCTTGTAGGCTGCATGAAGGCGAGGTACATTGAGTGGGCCATAGACCCAGAGGTTGTAGAACCAGTGGCTGTAGAACCAGAGGTGCACAGAGTCACTATCATATGAAGCCTTAGATCAACAAAGCTGAAAGGCGAACCCGAATCCATTCTGGCATTGCCGCACATTGCCGAGAATATCGCAGGACAGCGATGGTAACTGTAAGCTGTTCGGGGCGGTAGAGAGGGAAGAAGACTCGCATACGAGCTAACCGAGTCTGGCGACAACCTGTCCGGTCTCAATGCAGAGGTACAATGGAATAGCTGGAAATCCTACCTTCTTTCGCGCAGGGCATTCTGAAACCGGTATCGGTCGGCCAGTCGATCCTGCGCGACTCCAAGAGCTTTCCGTGTTGAAAGGGTGAAATCCTGCTGTATCGTCTGACGATCTTGACACTACGAGCCAACCAGTCGACTGGAGCGAGAAGGTAAGTAGATCGAGCAGCGCTCATCTTCGAGAATATGCTGGCGCCAGCCAGCAAGTGATTACCGAGATCAAACTCCGTTATGTTGAATGTACACGATGATGCAATCCGATCGTTGTCCCATTCCTATGATGTGTCGTAGAAAGACATCGAAGACGGTCGTCCATCTTGCTCTACAGCACTGCGGCTCATCAGGGGTAATGTGTTGGCGTTGGCATTGCGTAGCAGCGGCATAAAGTTTTGCCATCTCCCGGTTTTTCGGAGTCAGTCATGCTGACATGCTGGTGCTGGGGTGTTGCGCTGCGCTGCCCAATGTCTAGGGTCTGTGGATGCCCATCCCACAGAGCTGGGACAGCGCTACTCTTGTCAATGGCTGTATAGAAATCTAAGTTCTTGCTTGCTATGCTCGGAGCTAAGAGTGACGGTGCGCAGTGCAGTACGAGAATCTCACATGGAGTGAACACTACACCCGGAGATGAGAGACATTCTTGCTGCCCAATGTCGGACATTGTCGTGAATGCCGATGTCGACCTGCGAATTTGTTTCATGGACGAGGGGCATATTGTGTCTACGTGGACCTTGCCAGACGCGTTCGGGAGGGTGGACCCTGCTGTGGTTGTCGTCGTGCTTGCCGGCTTGCTTCTCCGCGCTGCGCTGTGCCCTGACGTGATGGAAGACCGGGATGTCGCTGTCAACGACAGCTGAGAAACGTAACGGAGGTGAAAGAGAGGGTCATCGCGCTCGACATCACAAGCCTAGGGGATTATCTGGAGATGCGAGATTGCCGCGTCTGTTGCAGCACGTGCAATATAACCTTTCCGTGTTTTCGCTCACCGCTGAAGATGTGAAGGTGGAAGTTTCCCCTCGCATGGTCGAATCGGCAGATGAAGGGCTGGCGTGCGCTTCATTCGGGGTTGACGATGTGAATGGGGCATTTCCGTGATGGGACAGTTGGCGACAACCATGTCTTGGGTGGTCGAAACAGGCAGTGGAAGGGAAGAGGTGAGGTTGGGTCGTGCAATGTTTCTCGTCTCTTGAAACGCGTCTCGTGAGGGTGCTGCCCTCGCTTAGCCCGCAGACTGTGTGTCAGAATGTGCAGTGTGACGATTTTCTTGTGGAAGTCACGTCTCGAATCTTTCTCGCAACGGAGACATCTCTGACAACAACGACATCGACCTCTTCAACTCATCATCGATAGCCTGCTGCAGCACGGGTGGGCATGCAGCATCTTCATCAGCACCACGCTGAGGCATTTCCGTGTCAGACTCGCGCCTAATTTGGGCGCGGCGATGTGCTTGGCGCTGGGAAAGCGGACCTCACCGCCTCGAGCTGCTGCAGCACCAGGATGCACCTCCGCACGCACGCTGCTTGACGACTGACGCCACTACACAACCGCTGCTGGCCGTGGCGCGTCGTGGGGATGCCCGCGGCAATCGCAAGGCCGTTGCTGAGATGCGCTGCTCACGAAACAGCAGACACCTACAGCCAGAACAAATATTCATGCTGAGTATACCACGCCATCCGCACCCGAGACACCACCGAGGACGACGTGGCGCGGGCGTGTTGCATGTGAGATCAGCACCCGAAGCTCGCACGGCATGGCCTTCGAGAAATAGTGCTGGAAGAGGGCAGAATCTTGCCTTCCGCACCGATCGAGCGCGGTGCCTTGACGTGCAGGGCGAGGCCGTGAGCCTTGCAGCGCGCCCAAGGACGAGCAGCAAATGAGCGTCTGCCACAAAGCCGCACGTTCATGCACTCGTCAGACGCCGGCCCACTCCAATGCTGCTGCTGCTGCTGCTGCTGCTGCTGAAGCTGACCCTGCGTGCGAGAGACATCGCAGCCATTGCAGATTGCGTGCAGTCGTCGTTGCAGTCGAGTAGTCTTGTGCGACACTCAATGCGTGGCTCCTCGTGGCCGCTGCCTTTTCGTCGTGGCGCTCGCCGTGCTACCGGCCTGCCACGCTGGTGGGACTCGTCTGGCCCGCTGAGCTCACCTCGACTGGTCCCGCTTCATCGAACGCGATTTCGTCCTGCGTTGAACTCTCAGGCACAGCAGCTCCGCGCAATTTGGCAGGAGCTCCGCCTGTGCTGCTCAGCGTCGGGCATTTAGCTTCTGTCAACCTGGTGAGTCCTGGACGAGACCCTGACCGCACACCACACACACGACCATCCATGGCCCACTGCAGATGGCGGTGGCTGCAGCTTTGGCTAGAGCTGCTGCTGTTCATTGACAACACATCGACCGCTGCGGTCCGCCATCCCACTGACAGACAGCTCGCACGTTGCACCGCACCGCGCGCGCTGCATCGCCAGAGCGCGCCTATCTGGCATCCAGCCCTCTCCATCTGCCTCCCATCCGGCGTGAAGCTGTCCTCGCGAGGTCGACTTATCAACGACTAGAGATACTCACAACCCGGTCACCAAGAATCCTGCTCCCGCCCGGGAATCCTTTCGCGTGCACTCACCATCGTTGCATGCAAAACGTCATGGCCAGCCCGACATTCCTTGCTCTCGTCGTCAGTCTGGAACGGGCACAGCGTGGATGCCACCAGGATCTGCATCTTTGAGACGTGGTCCCACTATGCAGTAGTTGCCGAGCTCTGCGGTACCTAGCGCTCGCGCGCGCTGGCTGGCGCTATCGAAGCTGCCGCTGCCCAACAGCACTGCAGCTGTTTTTCCGAGCCCACATCAGTTCGAGCATGGAGCGAATGCACGACATAGTGCTACTCCCCATCTCCGTTGCTCCCTCGCCACTGGTCCAAGCCGCGCATTCCTGACAGCTTCCTAGCCGCCCGCCGTACCTGACGCATTGACTGACAGATGATCCTCGTCGCGAGCAGCAGAGAAACTTCGCGCTTTTCCCGCCAGCTGTGCTGTAGAACGACGCCCGGGGCCCATCTCGATCTGCACCTAGATATTGTTGTTACCTGCGGAGCTCATGCTCTCCGCCTCTCGATCATCAACATCCTCTGGCCGAAACGTGCGCCAGCACATCAACTATGGGTCCTGACTTCCGGGTAGCCTCGAAGCAGCATTGCAGCTCTTCATCTCATCTTGTTGCCATGTCCACATTCTTGGGTTCGCCGTTCCTCTACACCGGTGCCGACCCTCCTCGCCTGTGATCGTCTTCTATTTTTCCTCACAGCGTTCCATGTCGCTGGCATAGCAGCAGTATATATCCACCCACCATCGGGTTGTCGTGAACACTTTACTTACGCATTCGGCCATTCACATACCGCCTCGACTTCTCTAGCCTGACCACCATCCGAGCACTTGACTACACCGCTCGTCATCACTACTACCGTGGCTCTTGTTGGCGCCCTTACATTATCGGACCCACGACTGCGGTGCTACCACCCCGACGAATATCAGAAGAACCTTTTAAGCATCGTGCTGCAGCCATCGACTGGAATTGGCCAACACTAGCCCACTCCCTACAGCCACGCAGAACCTCATCGACCTGATTGGAGCCAACATGTTCTACACCATGTACCTGTCGAGTAAGTGTCGTTCGTCAACGACCTCTTTCCAGCAACGACTGCATGAGAGGCTTCTGTTGCGCTTCTCCAACATGGAAACAAGAGTATCGACTAACACGCCTCACTCTAGGTGTCTGTCAACGACGTCAGTGGCCCGAGCCTCACTACGAGCCCTACCGTACCCGTTCAGGCTGGCATTGCAAGGTCCGTGTCAACAACCGAGAATACTGCACCGAAGTGCCATATGCTTCGGAAAGCCTGGCACGAGATGGAGCCGCTCAGAAAGGATACATGATCTGCCGGAACTTTTCTGTCAATGATGGCATGGGACCCGGCCAACGCCCTGGACAGACTGTTCAAGGTCTACCTGTTGCCATTGGTACGGGAAGAGGTGGCAAGCGAGGCTCTGCTGCTAGTTACGACACTGCGAGCACGGATGGTACTAGCAGTGGCGGCAACAGCCCTCGCAGTATTGAGAGCGGCTTCGAGCAACAGATTCGCCAGGTCACTCAGCAGGTGCCCAAGCCTTCTACACAACAACCTCGCCGGACGAAGGCCACGACCGACGGCTATATGTGCTACTGCCAACGAGCACCTGTTCGTGCCTACGGACGATGTGGATGGTGTTTGCAGGAGAGCGGATGGCAGTAAACGAAACGACCACAACGACGACCATGACAAAAAGTCCCAGCATATCATCATTGGGAGCGAGCGTGTTTTCATTGGAGCAGCATCTGCCTCTTCTGTTTTTCCTTGTTTCATCTATGTACGAGAATGGGTGCCGCGAGGCATATTTGACGAATCTCTAACGAATTCACTATTACTACCTGGAACCGAACGAAATGGGTGGAACGAGAAGAAGCATTCTACTCTATTCTATATTACTACGATTATCACGACGAAAATTTCACAACGACGAAGAAGAACTGTCATCCATTTGACTGGCGTTCATTCCTTCATTTACACTCTCTTATTTCAATCTTTACTTCCTCCCCGGCAACCCCAAACACTTTCTCTGGCATCCCAGAGTACCGCTTCCGCTACGATTTGTCAGCCTCGCGTTGAAACACATCTGCAGTACAGACAACGAAAGCGGGCAAAAGCTCCGTCTCGAAAAGATCCATCATCGTTTGGGCAGATCGCCACTGGACGTGCGGGCAAATTTCTACAAACGATGCCAAACGAACGGGTGGAGCTCAAAAAACCAAACGAAAGGAGGCCAAAGAGCGAAGCGAAAATCAAAAGCGCATTGCTTGTTTAGTTGCCCTCGGCCAAGTTTGGCCGAACGCAAAAAGGTTGAGATGGAGTAGCATGGAAAGAGCTGTCGCTTGTGAGTTCTCACTCTGCGTTGTTTTGCTTGCTTCGAGCACTAGAATCCTATGGAATTGAGGGATGAAGCAAGAGATTTTGAGTGATAGGATCATTGTGTTGGGAGGCAAATTTTGTAGTCATCAAAGATCACATTACATTCATTCGTTATATCTATGTCTTCTTTTGAGGCCTTTGCTCATTTTCTCGGTTCGTTCGTTGCTGTCGCTGAAGTGAGCCGGAGGACTTCGCCTCCCAACCAATTCCGTGGCTCGGCGGCATTCTCGCTCTCTCGCTCAACGACAGCAAAGCAACAACGCCTCACTCACTCACTGTCTGCAAGTCAGTCGGCGATGAGCCCCAACGGTTTACGAAACCCGAAGCAAGACAAACATTTCTCATCCCAGAATCATAACATCTTGAGCCTAGACTCTACGTGGCCTGTACGCAGCCTTCTCAATAGGCGTGAACTCTCCCGTAGCAATAATATCCCTGCTCGAGAAACCAACCTCAACACCAATCTTCGCGCCCTCAGAGATCTTCCACTGCTGAGAGTAGATATCCCAGTGGGAGATGTCACGACGGTTGAGCTCAAAAGTAACTTCCTTGCTCTCACCTGGCTCGAGGTGAATCTTCTCGAACCCACGAAGAACACGTGGAGGAGTGATAGCCGAGTTGGCGATTTGTGGAAGAGCAAGGTAGAGTTGGGGAACAGTGGCGCCAGCGATGTCACCAGTGTTGGTGACTGTGGTCTTGATGGAGTAGAGTTTCTCCCAGAGGGCTGGGTTACCGCCGACGACGACTGGGAGGTCTTCTGGAAGGGCAGCAATTGGGCCTTCGGTGAGGGGAGTGATCTCAGCGCCCTCGAGCTCGAAAGTGGTGTAGGAGAGACCGAAACCGAATTCGTATTGGACGCTGAGGTTGTAGTAGTCGAAGTGGTGGTAGTCGGTGAGAAGGCCCTCTTCGAAGTCGTCTTGCCATGCGTTCGGATCGTCGGTCTCGAGCAGCTCGGTGGAGTTGATGATCGGGACGAAGTCGTAGTCGTTGATGCCCTTGGCGATAGTGTATGGAAGCTTGCCGCTTGGGTTGATCTCGCCCCAGAGGAGGTCGACGATGGAGTTGCCGACTTCCTGTCCACCAAGGTGAGCTGCGACGATGGCAGTAACGTTGGGGTGGTCAGCGAAAGGCAGAACGTTCAATCCGGCAGAGTGGGTGATGACAACGGTGTTAGGACACTCCTTAGCAACAGCCTCAACAACACCAGTACCGTTGAAGTCAGGAAGCAGGCTAGTGCGGTCGTAAGCCTCAGATGCCCAGGTCTTGAGGAAGACGAGGCAGACATCTGGAGGCGATGGGAGGACGCGAACGAAGCCATTCTCTTCAGCGATGATGGTGTTATTGAGAATGTACTGGACAAGAGCACCCTCGCCAGCCTTGGCCTTGATGGCCTCGAGTGGGGTCACCACGTAGGTGTGCCGGCCAGTACCAGAGCCTCCCGCAGTAGGAAGTACACCGAACTCGTAGCCAATCTCCTGAGTAAGCGTAGCAAAGTACAATCCATCATCAATATCACCGGCATCGTTACCGAACACGCCAATGTTTTGTGGGTTCTTGAGTGGCAGAGTGTTGTTGACGTTCTTCAATAGGACCGAGCCTGCGGAGCCAAGCTCGCGAATGTGCTTGACTCTCTCGGCGTTGCGGAGATCAACCACCTCGTCGCCATAGGTCCAGTTGTAGCGGTACTGGCTAGTGTTCCAGGTGCGCTGGGTAGATGGGGTCGATGGGTCGATGAGTGGGTAGTCCTGGTCTTGACCCAAGTAGAAGTATGGGGCCATGATGCGGTGTGCCATGTCGTCCAGACGGCTAGCAGCCAGACTGCCGTTGTTGACTGAAGTGGTAAGGTTGGCACCCCAGAAGGATGGCTGAGATACCTGGAACTCAATACCACCGGGCATGTTCATATCGAGACCTGCATCCGCAGCGTGATATCCAGCATGTGTTGCCATCCAGTCAGAGACAACCCAGCCCGGGAATCCAAGCTCTTCCTTCAGGATACCGTTGAGAAGCTTGCTGTTCTGGCAGGCGTACGATGCGTTAAGGCGGTTGTATGAGCACATGAAAGATGCCACGCCAGCATGGACGGCATCTTGGAACGGCCAAAGGTAGAGTTCGTGCATCGTGCGGTCGTCGATGTTCGAGGAGATGGCTTCAATGGTAATGTTGTTGTCGTTCGTGGTTGGGTTACGCTGAGTCTCTTGCTCGTTACCGATCAAGTCTGCATTCGCGTGTTAACAATGTCGAGCAGCTTCGGAACGAGTTTCACTTACGCTTTGCGCAAGCTTGAACACCACGGTCTTGGTGTCCCTTGATGGTCTCGTACATGAAGACACCAGTCAAGTATGGGTCAACGGAGAAACCTTCCTATAGGTAATCGTCAGCTTGGCTTCCTCTTATGCCGATCTCAGTGTATGTCTTACCCAGTTTCTACCTCCAAGACCACTTCGTCCAAGAGGACCAGCGACAGGTCCGAGAATGACCTGAGATCCCTTCTCTCTGTACTCGTCTGCGATGTGCACAGCTCTTTCATATGCGAGTTTCTTGTCCCAAGAAGCACCAACGGTCAAACCTGCGATCCTCATCAGTACCCTGGATCTTGAGGCAAGTACGAGGGTGGTGCTCACCAGCGGGATATACATTGGCGTAGACCGCTTGACGTATTGCGAGAGGTCCATCTTGGAGGCAAAGACCGTTGAAACCAAGACGAGGGATGGGTGCGATGTTTCCAACGCAAGGTCCCTCAGTACCAGTAACAAGTGCTGACTTCTCTTCAGTGGTCAACTGAGCAACCCACTCCTTGGCCTTCTCGAGAGCTTCCTCCCAGCCAATGCCAGTGATGTTTGCTGAGCTCTTATTAGTACCAATTAAATGGATGTGAAGCATTCATGCTTACGCGATGGGTAGACAGGAGGACTAGTAGTGTAGTCCTCGTGGTTCCAGGCTGGGACACCTGGAGTGGTGGTCTCGTTTTGTCCATTGACCAGAGCAAGAG
>JAASLG010001414.1:0-42875 GCA_013365235.1 Cercospora sesami
CTCAATCACTTGCTGAAGAAGCGAAGCGCGTATGTTCCGTTGATACGGCGGCGTGTTGACCTCGGCTGTGCAAAGTCGACACGTGCAGGTAAAATTCCAGCTTCTTCTCAACTGCTCGTGGAACTGCTCAATTGTGTTTTCCGGGTTGATGTATCGCATAGTGAGTTCGTCGCCAGCAGAAATGCGTCTGTTGGCTCGCAGCAGGAGCATATCGCCGAGGAAAGTGCGGCTGACATTTCCGGTGCAGTCATGGTTGATGGCGGAGCTGGTGAGCCAGACGCCTGTGCATTTGCTACCCTCATCCTCTTCGTCCATTGCGATCGAAGATGCCGATGAAGGGCAGGAGAAACCATTCGCCTTCAGAGCGCTGATCACCTGGAAGGTATCGACTGGCACCACGCCATCGACAAGGGCGGGAGACGGTGTCGGTTGGTAGTCACCATCGCATAGCTCAAGGAAACGAGCTGCTTGCTTCGGACTGTGCAGCAGTTTCTGTAGAACCTTGACGAGTCGCAATGCATGCGTGCCGATTGACATCGTGCTGTCAAGCAGGTTGACAATCCTGCTCTCCTCAGCTTTCTCCTCTAGCCCAGCCACGCAGAACGCCTTTTCACACATGACCAGTTCTCCCGCTTCCAGATCACAAGTCGCGAAGAGTCCGCAGCCTTTCTCCCTCGCGGGTTTGATCTCGACTTTGGAAGTGAAACTTGCGTGGTCCAAAATTCGCAGGTTGGGATCCTTGCGCATCTTTTTTGTTGTGAGCTCGAGATTGTACTGCCCACTGGCCTGTTCGTCGAGGCGTGCCTTCGTGCGGCGGAGCTGGGATTGCGCTTCTGTGTCCTTGGGATCGAGTTCCAGGACATTCTCGAAGAAGTCCGCAGATGATGCGAACCGCTCGGCGTGGTATGCTGCACAGCCGGCTCGGTAGTAGGCCTTTCCATTCAATTTCTTCGCCTTCTCGTTGAGATCCTTGGTGGGAATCAGAGCTGCTTTGGCATCCTCCAGCGCTGCCTCGTGCCGCCCAAGATACATGTTGGCCATGGCGCGGTTGCGATGGAGGTCGTACTTGACAGGGGCCGCTGCGTCACATTTCTCAAGCCCTCTGCTGTAGAATCGAACTGCCTGGCTGTAGTCTGCCTTTTGGTACGAGGTATTGCCTCTCTCCTTGTACATGTTTGCGCCATTGATACACAAAGAATCGAGCCCTGCATCTCGAAGGGTCTTTGGCACAATCTCGTGGCCTTCGTGCAGGACAATGAGATTTCCCGGGTGATCAACACGAATCACACAGCCACCATCAACGGCGATCTTGTAGTACGTGTCCTTCACTGCCACCAGTCCATCTTTCCGCAGAATGTCTTGCCCGCAATGGTATACCACTAAACGATCGACATTGCCGCTGGCGTCCTCGACAGCGTTGAGCACCCCGTCCTCACTCTTGGGGTGACCGATAGTGCGCAACACGAGTCGTTTGCCATGGTGAACGGTCTCCAAGCACAAGTCGCCGATGGCGATGTCCTCGAGTTCCGCGAGAGGCTTGGTGCACGGCGGGTAGACGTGGCCGACAATGATGCGATATGGCTCTTGCGGGCTGTCCTGCTTGTTGTTCTTATGAACAATCTCGAATGATTGCAGAAGCTCTGCGCGGGTCGGCAAGCTCGATGGACGTGGTTGCCCCTTCCGTTCGTTCGCCGTATCGAAAATGTCTTTTTCGCGCTGCACCAATGCGAGTGCTGCTTCGGGGTCCATATTGAATCAGCTTGGGATGCAGTGCAGGTGGGCAAGTGCAGCGGAAGCTCTCGTAGTTCCATTTCGTTTTTGCTCAAACGGCAGGAAGACATGGCTGCGAGTTTCCACTAGCGCGTTTCGGGTTCGACCCACTTCGCGCAACGGCGACGAAGTGAAGCTGAAAGTAAGATCGCTTCAGCTTATGTATTTGGCCTGTTCTGGCAGAGAAAGATTCGCCAATTGCAGCGCATTCTTCCTCTTTCGCATCCATGTTTACCCGGGTGCAGAAAGCACGATGCACCTCAGCATCCGCATATTGCAGACACATCACGAGGTCCTTTTCTTCGCGCAAGCTCTTCAACTCGGCCCTGAACACTGAAGCCTGCTCTGATGGCAAGTATGCGTGTGGCGAATGTGTATCAAAGATGTATGGTGCAGTTATGGGAGAGTGGTGTAGTCGAGCCGACCATCACTAGCCCTCCGTGATTGTGCAGCTTCCCGTCCCAAATGTAGCCGAACGCTACAGCGACGGTCTGCTCTTCTCGAGACCTAGAGACGCGAAATGTAGGGAAGACACGCGGGGTGCTTGTTGTGCTGGTGAGCCCGTCAGGTGGCATTCCGCCGCCGTAACATGGCCTGGCGACTCGTTGGTATCAGCCGCTGTAAAGTGGAAGATTCGCGCATTCTAGAATGCTGGCTCGTCGAATCGCAGTGAAGGCAACCTACAATCCCGGCGGGTACCGAGACCTTGCTCGGAATGATCATCAGCAAGGAGACGATTGTTGGTCAGTCCAAACGAACGCTTCGTGCTGAGGGCAGTATTGCTACTCTCGTGTCTGGGTATGCCACATGTACGTCCAGACTCTTAGTTTGGCCATTGGAGGTTTCTGGTCTCCAATCTCAGCAACATCCAAAGAAGCGACAGTCCTGAATTCGACTGTGATGCGATTGAATTGACCTGGAGGAGCTCCAACGATAGATGAGCTGATCTGACGGATGGCAAGACCAGCCGGGATAACCATGGCGAATTGCGCTGATTGGCTTAAACCGCACGCCCTCGTGCATAGTTCAACCAGGACTTGGCCCACATGAAGACCGCTCCTCCACCACTCTTGGACCCTGCAAAATACTTTGTGAAATGTGGTGATTTACGTTGCTAGTCTTGCACATAGATCCCGTCCAATGTTCCTATCCCGTCCGAATAGTCATCGGTGCCTCGTCGTATCACAAGTGCCCCTCGCAATGAAAGCTAACAGGAAGCCACCATCGTCTGACGCGGGCATATTTTCCTCTCAAGCCTTCCACGTGCGAGTCGACACATGTTCAAATGTCAGGCCGCCGTCTATATCGTCCTCAGTGATAATGCTGGCGACGCCATGAAATCTTAGTCCGAGCGATCCAGACATATGAGGAGGCTACTGAGGCATATGGCTGACTTTGGAATCCATCAGGAATAACGGCTTGGACGGCGTCCATTGCCTGTTGGGTACTAAGTGACTTGCGGAATCGGCGACGCGACTTCAAAGTACGGCCAGTATGATGCGTCAAGATGACGACGGGCGGTATCTCATAGATCATCTTGACGTTATGTGGAATTCAGCAGCCTAACCGCACTTCAAGTCCACTCCAGGGCCGACCCTCCGCTCTGTATTGCTGCGGCAGCAGAACACCATGACTGACATGCTCTCATAACTGGGATACCCGCGACCTGCGTCCGATGTCCTGACGTGCCAAAGGACGGAGCGGACGGCACGCGGGCAGCTCGGTGGCAGGCAGGATCATTTGGTGCCGGATTTGCGACGGTCATGGAACGCGATCATGATCATTGCGTGCGCCCGCGGCACGACGCAGCAAAAGATCCGCCTCTTGCACAGCACGAAGCACCGCAAAGGGATCATTGGGGTTCGCGCGTATCAAGTGAAGTATCCGTGCTGCTTCCACCTCGGACCTCGTTGCCAGAGCTGCATAGAGCTCCCGCATGGCGCTCAACTGGTCTTGCATCTCCTCGTTTCGTCGTTTGGCCGCCTCGAGCTTGGTGACGTCGGGCTCGGCGACGTCGTACTCACACTGCAGCCTGCGCTGGCGACAACGGCCACAGAAGGGACGCACGGCGTCGCACTAGACGGCGAGCTGTGAGCGGCATGTGGGCAGCAGAAAATTGGTCGCTCTCACCTTGACTTTCTTGCTGCGGCACTGGAGGCACGCGGCCGCGACCTGCTCCCTCTTGGGCGTCTTGCCGTCTCGTCCAGAGCGCGAACTGCCCGAGCCGAATTTGGAGGCGGAGGAGCCCGTGGAGTCGGACGGGGTGATGTAGTAACTTTCTGCCATGAGGTGAGTGCGACGTCCAGAGGCATTTTCACCGGGCCGCGGGAGCACTTTCAATGTCTGACTAGGCTCTGGAGAGTGGTGAGCAAGGCGGGAGGCTGCTGCACAGTCACCGGTGTTTGTAGTGCATGACCATTGGCACGGCGCAGGAGCGCGATCCGCTCGTTGTCATTGAGCCGAAGCTTGTGAGTGGAGCAAAGCCAGAAAGCCTCCATGCGGCGGCCGTGCAACACGTCGTCTACACGAGGCTAGCAGCGCAGTTTCGCAGCCCTCTTCACACTTCACCTGGAGCGCGCGAGAGCTGCACGGCACTCCCGGGATCGAGGAGACGGGCAGCGTAATCATGGCAGCGTTCTAGACGCCGCCCATTCCCTCGTGGTTGTGTCGCTTGGCCCCCGACTGTGTGCTGTGCCTGCCGGCCGCCCACGCCCACGCTCGGTCGGCCTTCTTCGCTGCGGGCGTGACGAGCATGCACCTGCACCTGCGCCGCGGCCACGGCCCAGGCCTTTCCCTCGTTGCTGCTCTGCTGTGCTGTGCTGTGCGGCGCGGTGCTGTGCGGTGCGGTGCGGCGCGTGAGACTGCAATGCCCTGCCCCGCCATGCCATAGACGGCAACCATCGATCGTTCTGTGCGACGCTCGCCCGCATTCGCCATGCCCGTTTGGACGCGCCGCGCTGCTGCTTTTTTGACATGATGCCTACCCGTCGATCCGCCAAACTTTCTTTCCCCGTTGCTGCTTCCTCCGCCGTGCGTTCGCCGCGGTGCACTACGTTCCTGCGCTGTCGCCACGGCGGGCACTCGCACCGTCACTGGCATTGCACTGGACTGGAATCGCCTGACACGCCCCACGTCGCCCGAGACTCGCCGACGCCTGCTGCGCGCTCCTCCATCTGCGAAGTGGAAGCGATTCCACTCGTCGGAGTTAGCGCCGGTAGCTGCATCCCATTCTCTGCAGCTCTGCAGGGAGCAGAGCACGTCGCACCCTACTTTGCCTCTTCCCGCGCGACGGTACAGCGTGCCAGGCACGCAACAGCTCGGGCGCGCCGACGAACACTGTCCGAGGGGCTTGCGCCGAGGCGCTGCGCTGCGCTGCATCGTCTGGAGCCCGGCGGCGTGCTTGCATCTGTATGCGCTGTGCAAACGCATTTGCCGAATCGAGCTTGGCTGGGCCAGCAGTCGCACTGCCT
Source organism: Cercospora sesami (assembly GCA_013365235.1). Taxonomy (NCBI): domain Eukaryota; kingdom Fungi; phylum Ascomycota; class Dothideomycetes; order Mycosphaerellales; family Mycosphaerellaceae; genus Cercospora; species Cercospora sesami. The sequence continues at coordinate 5,241 of JAASLG010001414.1, forward strand.
GCTTCCCCTCGCGCGAGACGATGACTTTGCTGCTGCAGCAGCAACATGCCACTTGCCCGCTGAGCAGTGGCGACATGCATGAGAGCTGCGCTTTGAATCGACACGAGCTCGCACGCGTTGCCTGGACCCTCCCGAAGGCCGTGCAACTCACCTTGCCCATGGAGCGACTCCGTCTGCGAGCATAGCCAGGCGTGCTGGGCTCTACGCCTTGTCCTCCGCATGCGCGACAGGCTGCAGCTGCACGCATTCTCCTGCCACTTTCTGGTCCCGAATGTGCCGCTCCTAGCAGATCTGACCCGTTTGACCCGCAACCTCTATACCGATATGTTCGAAGCCCATAAAGAAGAGCACACAGTCGAGGCTCTGGTCAAGCCCCAGGCGTCGGCTACCTCTGTAGCCTTTGTGTCGTCTCTGCTGTGGGATATTTGCAATGCTGCGTTGGCTCGATCCAGGAGGCCGCCGCGCTCGGCCAAATCCGTCATCGCTATCGAGACCTTGTTGTTCCTTTGGCGTTACAATTCCACCTGGCACAGCAGATGTGACCGGCCGCAAGGTGAAGATACGCTGCTTGCGTCTTTCTGCCAGTTCGCGGGACTCGCGCTGGACGCAAATGGACCACGACCTGGAGCCTGGCAGTACTTTCTTCAGCTAGTCTCACTCAGTGACAGAGGTATGCTTCATGTTGCGACCTAGGTATTGTAGGCCGGCAGATACTCGCTGCCGATGTGTGAACGCTGAGCACGAGAGTCCTTGGAAGTGATCTTTGCGATGCGACTCGGTCGATGCCATGATGGGCTGTATTGGTCTGTTGAGCAGGAACACTCCTGAGCGTTCTGCGCGAGTGGGACAGTTTCGCTTTGCCGACGAGGCTTCGCCTATGTGTGAGGATTCTCGAATGCGGGAAAGCTGAATGTGAGCAATGTTGTCCTGGCCCAGGTCCCAGGTCAACGACTTCGTTACGGCAAAGTTGTGATGCGCCTCGGAGAATCCTCCGGCCATCGCATAGATGATCAAATGTCGCTAGCCCATCTGGCAGGGTTCAGTTGATCCATCATCGATCGCCAAACAAGATTTAAGACAGGCGCGCACCCTCTGCCTGCGCTCGTCAGCTTCCTCCACACGATCGGAAGGGATGAGCGACACTCCAAACACCATCATGCAGTCCCTGAACGCAGGTTAATATCACTGCCACGTCTCTTCGGGAGCTCGGAACGCTGCTTCACTGGCTTGACCACTGGTAGCGGCATTGTAGGAGTCAGAGGCGCAGAGAATGCCAACACGAAGCAAAGACGCAAAGACCTACGGGGCAGGGACGTCTTCTCTATTAACAATTCACCACACCGCCACGCCAACGAGACGGCTGCGGATGTGCCACGACTATGATGCAAAGAGAGAAGCGAGCCCGAATTGCCTCACGCGCCGGAGGTCCAGAGCGCGCATCGGACGTACCTCCATACTCTGCGCTGTGCCATACAAGTGATTTGAACTGAGCGGCGGGACACACGGTAACTTGCATTCGGCGAAAGAGGCGGTCCACCATCGTCGCCGTGCATTAGCTACATACGACGAAGCTTGCCGTGGCCATGCTCCTCTGCACCACCAGTGCTGATTGGCACCAGCTCCTGTGTGCGGCTGTCGCGTCGGAGGCCTCGAACCTGGACAATCCTCACAAATCCAGGATTCCGAGCCATCAAGAGACAGCGCTCGTTCGCAGGAAGTGCTGACCCCGCGGGGAAGTAGGCCAATGCGATCTCATGTCGCCAGAAGAACAGCAATCATGATGCATAGTAGGGCACCTCGTAGCGATGAGCACAGATTGGGCACCTCAATAAGCTGTCTGTGTTAGCGCAGGCTACTACACCGGTTACACGAAAGCCTTGGTCACTCCTTCTGAACACGCGAGAGCAGGGTTACTTCCCGAGCAGAAGAAATGTTGGTCGTTCTCGACAGCTGAATGATCTCGTTGGTCGAAAATTTGCGAGGCGCCTGCCGTTGCTCCACATTGCGGCGGGCAATTGTATGCGCTCAAGTTTGCGGGTCAATTGCACGGCATAGACCATCGTCAGTATGTCGTTGCACACGCATATGTCCTGTATGTCTTGGCAATCGGCCGATCTCCGTCCCTTCAGGGCCTTCACCTTGTTCACAGTCCACCCGTTCACGAGTCATGCCACTTCCAACCTCTTGTTACACACGACAAGGCGGGGGGCCCAAGTTCATCCACGTTATCTATTCATGACAATGATCAAGTCATGTAGAACTTGGCGCAAATGGCGTGGTACCCGCCAGGTAACTGCGTCCGAATGCGAGCAATTGCACGACATGGATCAAGTGCCTCGGCAATGACTTGTCAGCCAGTTCGATTCCACGCCAAGCTCAACGCCGACTGTACAAAGCTCTTATTAAGCATCAGCACTTCTCCAGAAAGTCTCAAGAGTCGATGGACGGCTTCATTGACCCGCCCGAAACTACCATGGCTCCCAAGATACAACCGAGCGACATTGGGACAAAGGTGAAGCGAGAATACATTGAAGTAAATGGCTGGAAGTGGTGTAAGCGAGTCTAGAAGCCCCTCACTTTAACATAGAACCGCTGTGTACTGACACAGTCTGTAGCATATCTCGAAGCTCACGCTCAAGGAACACAAAAAGCTGTAGCAGTCCTCATCCACGGGTTTCCAGATCAGTCGCTAGCATGGCGATACCAAATCCCGCTGCTCACTTCTCTTGGCATTAGAACTATCGCCCTCGACTGCATGGGCTATGGAGAGACCGGAGCTTCCAATAAATTACGAGATTATGGCTTCAAAGCTCACGCAGATGTAGTCGCTGCCATAGCCAAGAAAGTCGGTACCCACAAGATCATCATCGGCGGACACGACTGGTAAGAAACCACCACCAGCGGACCAGACCTTTTCTTCAAATAAAAAACAGCAACTAACAACACCTATCAACAATAGGGGCGGAGCCACAGTCTACCGCGTAGCCCAATGGTACCCCAGCCTCATCTCCCACATCTTCAGCGTCTGCACCGCCTACGCCCCACCCACAAAATCCTACATCAGCACCAAAACCCTCGCCGAAACTACAATTCCTCAATTCGGCTACCAACTCCAACTCGGCAGCGCCGACAACAAAATCGAAAACGTCATCAAAGACCGCTCTACAATGATAAAATTCCTCCACGGAATGTACGGCGGTCGCGTCTCTTCTGGAAAATATTTCATGCTCCCCAAAACAGGCATCGATCTCGATATCCTGACCTCTGACTCTGAAAATGTCGCTCCAACTCCTCTTTTAAATGAAGACGAAGTCAAATACTACGTGGACGAATTCATGAAAAACGGAATCCACGGCCCATGTAATTGGTATCGGACCCGAGAGATCAACTATCAGGAAGATTTGGAGCTTCCAGCGGAAACGAGGAATCAGATCAAACAGCCTACGTTGTATATCCTGGCTACGAGGGATATGGTCTTGACGAGGGAAATGAGTGCGAAGATGGAGAAGGCTGTGCCGAATTTGACGAGGGGGGAAGTGAAGGCTACGCATTGGGCGTTGTGGCATGCGCCGGATGAGGTTAATGAGATTTTGAAGGAGTGGTTGGAAGGGGTGGTGTTGGGTGGGGAAAAGAACAGTAAATTGTGAGGTTTGTTGGGGATGGTGGAAGAGCGGAAGAAAAGTGTTCGGTCGAATGTCGTTGTTTTCTGGGTTTTAGTGCTGTGTCATGAGTGCGCTGAGACTCGGCACTTCTTTATGCATCGCAGTAAGCAACTTCATATGCCGTACTTTATCGCATCTTGGTCAAAACGGTAGTTGCCAAGACCTGCACTGATCATTGCCTTCGGTCAACAACATGAAGAAAAGAGAGGATGGAATATATGGTAGGCACAATCACTCAATCCATGACATTCCCAGGGTATCATCTTGGTAAGTCCCGCCCGCCTCTGAAAAATTACACAACTTCTGCACACACATACAGAAGTGAGGACATCGCTGTTAGTCCCTCAAGTATGGTGATCAATTTCACCTCGACTCGATCGTCTGCGGGCTCGCATTCAAGCTCGAGCTCATACTCCTCAACTCCTCATCGCCGATCGCTCTCACAAACCCATGCTCCCCTTCCACAAAAGAACTCCCAGCGCTATGGTTGGATTCCCCGGTTCCTGATGTGGGTGACAAGTTCCCTTGCGCCTTCGCTAACTCCTGAGATGATATTGAAGGGCCAATGACTGTGCGCCTGTTCTCTCTACTCGTGAAATCGAGTTCCGGGATATCGGGCTCAGTGGCATTAAAAGGTGGACTGGTAGAGTACTGTGAGCCTGAAGTAGATATATAGCCGTTCTGAACGGCTTCTTCCACATCTTCGATATTTCCATCCTGGCCTTTTTGGAGACTGCTGAAACGTCTGTGTTTGTATTGGCTCTGATCAGGGCTCACGGGCGAGAATGGTCCGAGCACAGTCGTCCTGCGATCAGGGTCCCATTCGGAGAGGTCAACAAAGCCTGGGAACTCTGTGACGCCCTCCCCATTGGAGGACTCTGTTTGGGGCCTGTCACCAGCGAGTGTTGCAGCGGCTTCTGCATCCGAGATGAAGCTCTGGGCAGATACTATACTGGCCGTGTCGTCATCCTCGTCGGTTGTGCCGCCTCGGTTCAAGTCTTGGACAACCGGGCTGAACATGCCAGCACGCAGCTGTTGCTGCGCTTCTGAATGCTTTCGGACAAAAGCTGCATCCATCTGGGACTGAAATTCTGCGGAAGGGCGTCCGGCTTCGTACTGTTCTCTCCGAACCCGCATACGCTCCCAATCTCCCCCGAAATGCACAACCGAGGCTTGCTTCCCGTGAAGTACGAAGCGTGGTTTATCGCGAGTGAGTCTTGGCGTGGCTTCCTCTGACTCTTGACCTTCAACGTGGGCTGAGCGGACAGTGCTGTCACTTTCCTTGTTACGCCGATGGCGGTGTGATAGACTTGGGGTGTGATGGTCGCGCAAGGTCTTCTGTAGGCTCCTCCGCACACCTTTGTGCTTGCTACTTTCTGGTGAAGTACCCGGCGCTGGACCGTCAATGCTAGCACCACCATCTCGCACGACATGAGCATCAGGTACCATGGTCGCTCGTGCCAGAAGCTGGAGCTCTCGTTCGTCGACACTGGCGGCTGGCGTGAGCGCGTCGCCATTGCCAGTTCCCGAAGTATCAGTTGAGCGGGTGCGAACCTGGAGAATACTAGACGCCGAATGGGAATGTTGGAGACTGCCCCGATTGGCGGGAGGGGATGCCGATAGCAGTGTGCTACTCACGGAGCCTCGGTGCTCTTTCTCACCCTGCGACGTATTAAGTTCAAGAGGGGGAAGACGCCATGGTTCATCTTTCTGTGGGCTGGCAGATTGTGGTGGAGTCGCTGACTTCTCAGCGCCTGCCTCGTCCTCGGATTCACGAGTTGGGGGCCTGTTGAAAGTCAAGCTCGATGGGCTCTGTGGTGGACTCTTTGGCGTTCGCTGTGAGCTGAACCTAGTGAGCATCTTCGGCTTCTCCTTGCGCGCTGACTCTGGCTCGCTGGGCTTTAGCTTCTCGAATTCAGCGGCACTCATTCCGTCGATTCGGACATCCATTGCAAGAATGTCGCGATGGCACTTCATGCGCCACATGTCGCGCCGCAACCATTTAATCGTGGCGTCAGCTCGGCCAGCTGCGAGAACGACATCTTCTCTGGTGCGCGGTGCTATCGGCGCCAGGATCAGTAAATGGCGTGCGTTTCGCAACATATTCTCGAGCTGGCGATTAGCACTCTCAATTTCACTCTCAATCTCAGCAATCTTCTGCATCATAATTTGTCGTCGGGCCGCCATGACTTGTTGTTGCAATTGCGGGCCGAGACCTCTGTGAGTGACAGTGACTTCTTCGTCATCAGTTTGGAGCGACCGGGACGAGTTCGTCGATCTCAGCCTTTTGATCGATTGAGTGGAATCTTCATTGCCTCCCGTCATACCCCGAATCCGCACACCGGCAGCGCGGAACGCAGCAGCATAATTGATGAGACCTAGCCAGTCGTGCAACTCACTCTCGTTGTCCGCGAGGAAGACCTCTTCTTGTCCGCCGTGCCTGACGAAAGTGAAAGCGTTCTTATGTCGAGTATACGTCGAATCAACCAAAGCCACAGCATTGTCCGTTTTGATCAAAGCATCCGGCTTGAAGTCCTGCAAGGGAGGCTTGAAAACTACAGGTGTTCTAGATCGGCCGGGCCTCTGCTGATTGATGAATTGATGCATCAAGCCTTTCGCCCAGTGCGAATTACGGAAAAGGTATAATTGGGAGCCAGTGAGAATGGCGCCCCACTCCTGCCACGGACTTCTAGTCTTCTTTTTCTTCGCAGACTTCCGCCAGAGAAGCCCAACTTTGGTAATCTTCAGATCCACGATGCCTTGCTGCGTCTCTGTCGCATTAGTCTGGCCATTGATGAACTGGCTTTCATATGCTGCCGGACGCGATCTCGCTGAGATGATTTGTATGATTCCGGTATGGGTGAATGCGCGTTGCAGATAGTGCGGATCGAGCTCGCCTTGGCTGCCACGGTAGTCATAAGGATCGTCCATCAAGATCGTATCTTTGATGGCCGGACGAAGCGCGTCTAGCTTCTGTTCCACAATAAGATTATATGGGTCCACAGGTCCAGAGGGTTTTCTCGAAATGTCCGGTGCACCTGGAATGGCACTCTTGAGCTTGCCACCAGATTTTTTCGGTTGCGTAAAATGCAATACGCGTTCGCCGTTGATGTCTACATCCTCATCATAATGTATGAAGGGCGTATAGCAAATGTTATCATAGAAGCAGGCCAAAACGTCGTCGGAGATGCCTTGGCCGGACGTATTCTTGACATAATCTTGTTTCTGCATTTTGCGCTTGTTGTTCCGATTGAATGCGTCTGTATGCAGCATCATGATCGAGAAGGCGATGAAATATGCACTATCGGCACTCGCATAGATGCCAGGATTACACTCGTGGTATCGATCTGCAAATGCTTGGATGACACGATCGACCTGCTGCGTTTCTTTGGGCAATTCTGCCTCGAGCAAAAACTTGCGAAGTGACATGTCAATGGGCTCCGTGAAGAAAGGGAACCGTCTGGTGTAGCTGCGTAACACAGCCTGAGCAAACGGGTCTGAGGACTTGGACAATATCCCAGCAATCACACTCCGTGACACGGCATTCTCCAGTCGCTCCAGATACTTTCCTGGCGTGTCTCCTTCTTCACGCTCCGGGATGACAAGCGCTTCGCGGCTCATTGCGAACGAGTTCGATTTGCTTCGCGTCCCTGGCGATCCATGCCGTGGCGAATACGGCTCTGAACTTTGACGGAAGCGTGAAAGATTGAGCAGGCCACCCAGACTTGACCGTCCCGCTGTGGAAGTTGAGGTTCGGCCACTCGCCGAAAGAGGCGGCGTCTCTGCATCGTGCCCACTACGCCCACCAAACGAGCTTTGCGTGGAGGACCTATCCCTCAGGCCGAGTCGCATGGGAGGCTGCAGTGGTGATGAGGGATTCGAACTGTGAGATTGAGAAGATGTCTGTCGAAACAAAGTGGTGTCAGGTTCCGCGAAGACCAATGATCCTTTCTTCGGAGATCCCTGAAGCGAAGTCGGCTGAGGGCGCTTTGAAGGAGTCGCTTCAGTGTGCGCTCGTCGCAGTGCGCGGTCAGCCGGTAGCTCTGTTGACGGTGTGGCATCTGTTTCTGGCGCAAGCGATTGTGTCGATGCGCGTGGGGTGATGGGGCCGTTTTGATCGTGTTTCGAATCATCTGGAGCCGGAAGTTTCACAGGAAGCGGGAACAGCGAATTGCGATTCTTGTTTCGGCGAGGCAATTTGAAAAAGGTAGTATGTGTCTGAACAGTATGCGTCGTGGTTGTGGTGCTTCCATAGATATGTCCATCTCCAGAACTGCCATCCGATCGGGAGGATTCTGAGAATCTTGGATCCGTTGTCTGAGAGACGGGAACGGCAAGCGCAGAGTTCGAATGTTCGCGGTACGAGGGAGGTGCACTATGCTGGTCGCTGATGTGCATAGCTGAGAGCCGGTGCAGGTCCTCAAGGCCACTAGTCTTCCCTCTGCGGAATATTGACGACCCCTTCTTCGCAGTTCTGCTTCTCTCGCTCGAATCTCTGCTGATTTGATCTGATGCGCGCGATTTCATGGCTGACGACCTCCTAAACAGCGATGGCCGCGCCTGCCTCTCCGTGTCCGCCTGCTGCGCGTCTGGCACCTCGTGTCCCATCGTTGGCGCAGTCTTGACAATTGTTGGCACAACGCCGTCAGGAGTGACTGCGGGCACCGGCGGCAGCTCCTCGTTCACCTTTTCCCGCTCCGCATCCAACTTTGCGCGCGCCGACAAGTGGGACTCTGAGTAGTTGCGGAATTTCATGAGGCTGAATCGCTTCCGGGACCGAGTGGCAGCATCGTGATCCGTGCTGGGGCCGGCGATGTCATCTGGGTGGAGCTCGTGGGAGAGTCTCGAAGCTGGCAGCGGCGCAGAGTCGACGCCGACGGTCACTGGTCGTGTGTAGGCGGCATCAGGCTTGAGGGATGGGTTCTTCGCGGCGGCAGCGCTGGTAGGAGCGAGGGCGTCATGGCGGGCATGGGGATCCACCACAATGTTATCGGTGCTGCTATTGCTGCTGCTCGGCACACCCAAGACACTCTGGCGTCTCATCAGCAGCGGCATTCCCGGCACGCCTCGCTGCGCAGGCTCTGGGCATTGGAAGGGCAGCGGGCGGAGGTCCCCGGGCTGGCGGAGGGCGGGCAGACAGGCGGGCACAATATGTAGGAATTGAGCGAGGGCTAGGGTGCGCGTCCGGGACGCTGGTCGTGTGGATGATCGGCCGTTGGGTGTTTGTACGACAGGGTCCAGCGGCTGGAGTGCAGGGCTGGGCTGGGCCGACGATACGAATGGAGAGGGCGGTGGAAGCGGCGGCGAGGCAGACTGCAGATTGCAGAGGAGGGGAGGGCCAAGCAGAAGGCTGTACAGTATCAGGTGGGAGTGGTGTTTCGATGCACGTACTACCGCAGAGCGGCGCAAGAAGTCAGATCATCATGGCAACACGCGTTCGAGAGCACACACATGAATGCGACGCTTCCCCTGAGACGCATGTGCTTCGACTGGCGCGATGCTCGTTACAACCTTCTTTTCCCCCAGCGCTGCGTCATGGCCCGGCCTCTCCGCCAGCTCCGCTCCGCTGCTGCTGACTGTACAACTCGCTCACAGCCTGCTGCGGCCGGTACGTTGACGTCTGGCCACGGCGCTGAGCAGAGCGATGCTGCAGCGGGCGTCGGCGGTGGTGACGACGCCATCTCACGCCGCACAGGCCTCTCCCAGCTGGTCTGTGAGCATCGCTGGGCCGCCACGCGAGCGACCAACACCCGGCCATGCACAGCGCACGATCTCGAATAGATAGACGGCTGCCTGATGCCTGACGCTGACGCTGATGCTGATGCTGATGCCCCTTCGTCCGCGAGCCGGACAGCAGGTGCGCGCGTGTCTCCTGCAGTAGCAGCGGCACTTGTCCCCTCCGCGCCCAGCCAGGCAAGCAGGCCTGCGAGGCGGCCAATGGCAGCTGCCTGGCCTGTCCCACTTGCATCGCAAACCTTCAACGTCGGTGGCAGTGTTGTCCGCCGCACGCTCCCACTCCACCGCGCAATACCTCTCCAGGCACGGTCTTTGCCTGCCCTCCCTCATGACCTGCCACCATGAAGTTCCATAGCGCCACGCTGCTGGCAGTATGCGCTCTGGCCACCGCCGCGCCCTCTCCTCGCCCCGAGCCACAACGACTATCGCGATGGGCGAGCATCAAGCAGCACTTTTTGCAGTCCGTGCTAGGCTTCGAACAAACCAAGGATGAGCGCATTGTGTTGTCAAAAGACGGCTGGGACCGACAGCTGCCAGCACACACTGTCGCGAGATATGGCGGGGATCTGGTGCTGCGCTTCAACATTAGCACATCAGAAGAGTCGGCCAGCTTGGCGGAGGCTGCGGATACGTTGATGCTGGATGTGTGGGAATTTGCGCACGACTGGGTCGACATTCGCCTGTCGAAAGACAGTGTGCCTTTGTTGCTCGGATTGCTGCCAGATTCGCTCCAGCACGCGCACAAGCCATTGATGGGCGAGAAGGAATTGTCCGAGGCCATCATTGCCAACTATCAAAAATCCACACCCCGCAACACACCAGCCTTCACCCAACCTACAAGGCGACCCCTCAGTGCCAACTTGGAGCACGCCTCGGAAGCCGATACCAACATCTTCTTTGGAGACTTCCAGCCCTTCAATGTGATCGAGCCATGGCTGCGCCTGATGTCTTCTCTCTTCACAACGCATGTCAGACACATTAACATTGGTCTATCATACGAGGGCCGCACCATCCCAGCTGTACGAGTGGGTGTCCACCCGACCAACAATGATGATCCCAACCCACCTCGACGCAAGACGATTCTCATCGCCGGCGGCTTGCATGCGCGCGAATGGATCAGTACCACAACCGTCAATTACATCGCATATTCGCTGATCACCGGATATGGCAAGGACCACATGACCACGCAGTTGCTCGAGAATTTCGACTTCGTCTTCATCCCCACTCTCAACCCAGACGGCTACATCTACACCTGGGAGACTGATCGTCTGTGGCGCAAGAATCGCCAGCAAACAGGCATCAGGTTCTGCCAAGGAATGGACCTTGATCGCTCCTTCGGCTTCGAATGGTCCGCAACAGACAATCCATGTAGCGAGTCCTACACTGGCGAATCCCCCTTCGAAGCCGTCGAAGCCAAACGCTTGGCAGACTGGGCCAAAAACGAAACCGAAAACAACAATGTCGATTTTGTCGGCTTCTTGGACTTGCACTCTTACTCACAGGAAGTACTCTATCCCTATAGCTATTCCTGCGATGACGAGCCGCCCGGATTGGAGAATCTCGAAGAACTCGGCATGGGATTGGCCAAGGCTATCCGTGCCACACATGGCCGTAACTATGAAGTTATGTCTGCGTGTGAGGGCAATTCTGTCATGACCTCGACTAACAAAAAGGTCCACTTGCGACCTAGCGTTGAGGCCACGGGAGGCTCTGCTTTGGATTTCTTCTACCGCACGATTGGAGTACGTTACGCGTATCAGTTGAAGTTACGCGATCGGGGAACTTATGGGTTCTTGTTGCCAAAGGTAAGTCTCTCTGCGATATGAAGATATCAAACTCTTCAAGCGTTATGCTGACGCGACGTGCCACAGGAACATATTATTCCGGCGGGCAAGGAGATTCTGAATGCTGTGTTGTATTTTACTTCCTTTCTAAATGATGTGTATTATGCGTCTTCTGATAGTGAGAGCAAGGCGCCAAAATTGACGTCGCTGGTGCCCGAATTTGAGGTGGAGGCGCAAAGCACGCTGGATCAGTCTGATTATGGGAGAGATGACGAAGATGATGATCCGTGGGTGGTTATCGAAGACTTGGAAATTGAAGATGCAAAGCTTGATTTGAAACGGCGACGGAGAAGGTAGCTTTGACATTTGGGCCAAAATATGTTTTAATGCAATCAAAATCATCACAAAGAAGCATCTCAAGGCATGCTTGCAAATCCTTGGAAGACTGACTATTTGGCCAACCTACCTTTTCGAAGAAAGAATTGCTCGACTTCCATCTCAAACCGAGCCCTCATTTCAAGCTGCACTTCCAGTCTCCAAATGGCACAATACAGCACGCAACGACTTGGGCAAAACTTTCAACGTCACCAATTCCAGAAGCCTTGCTGCGAGTCAGAGGGAGCTTTGGGTGACTTGAGAGAAGTTTGCAATATCAAGTAAAAGGTGAAGACAGAAAAGCTGATGGCCCCAAGCGTAACTACGTCACTCAAACTAAGAAATCAGTGAGCTTGATGAGATCGGCCAAGAACATAACACTGAGTTGATAATCCGCAATCTCTTAGGGGAAGACAGATGTTTCAGATTCGCTTAGCTAAGAGAGTATCCTAGAGCACTGCTCAACTTTGGCAAACCAGAAAAGGTGATCAGGTGTGATTCCGTTTAGCAAGAAGCAGGCGCGATTGAAGCAATGACACGCTTCCCGTCACGCCGCTCTCGAAAGGTATATCATCTGCATTCAATCTTTCTCAAGCCTTCTGCCTGCCAGGCTGGGAATGAGGTCGTGGAGTAGCTGCAAAAAAGGAGATAGGGGATCGGGTGGGATATCGTAGGGCCGTTTCGTTGCCATAGCTCGCGAACGCGCTTTTCTTTGACTGGAATGTACTCGATGTAGATGTCGTGGCTTCAAGAAAGCAGAGTCTACTTCTGCATCATCAACTGAACGAACTCATTGTCTGTTGAGGTGTTAGTCAGAGGTTTCACTTGCACCACTTGGTTGTGTGTCCGCGTCTCGTCTTACAGTCAATTCTTCCGTCGCCATCCTGGTCGGCCTCGCGGATCATCTCGTCCACCTCGTCATCTGTCAACTTCTCGCCGATGGAGGTCATGACGTGTCGCAGTTCGGCGGCACTGATGAAGCCGTTGTTGTCGCGGTCAAAGACCTTGAAGGCTTCACGGATCTCCTCCTCAGAGTCGGTGTCCTTCATCTTGCGGGCCATCATGGTGAGGAATTCGGGGAAATCGATTGTGCCATTGTTGTCGGCGTCGACCTCGTTGATCATGTCCTGCAGCTCGGACTCGCTGGGGTTCTGGCCGAGGGAGCGCATAACGGTGCCGAGCTCCTTGGTGGTGATTTGTCCTTAGATTGAGGTCAGCTCAGAGCAATCGCGGAGATTGGGCACACATCGTACCATCGCCGTCCTTGTCCTGTGGTGCTGTCGTTAGCTCTGCCTCGCGGCTGCCTGATTGTTTCAGAAAAGTGTACGTACGAAGAGGGAGAAGGCCTCCTTGAACTCGGAGACTTGCTCCTCGGTCAATGAATCAGCCTATCGCAATCGCTCAGTCAGCCATATTCTACTGTCGCGGCATCGTGCGTGTGGCGTATGTAGTTGTGCGCTGCTCAATGTTCCCGACACGCACACCACTAGTGGGGTATCCGAATTGCGCGTACCATGATGTGTGTGCGGTGATCGCGGGCGTTACGAGGTCGATTTGTGAGTGTCGCCGAAGTAGAGGGCGCGAGTGTCAGGTCGAGTCGTGGAGTCGGTGGACAGGTGTTGAGTGTGACAGCAGGAGGGGGAGGTGTTGTTTGCTGGACGGCGGAAGTGGGCAGGAGCCAATTCACTTTCCAGGGACTCACGCTCAGCTCATCAACGGTGACTTCCGACACAAGCTTTCCCACGCCACGGGCAACGGCCTGCATGTGCCAGCTGCTTCGCTGTCCTATTTCTGTCTGCCCTTCCGTACAGTAGCCTATACCCGTCACACGCCCGACACTCTGCACATTCCCATCGTCTTTGTCCTCGGCATCCAACCTTGCGAGCCGCTATCTCGGGACACGCCTGCGTCACAATCAACCCCAGCGCGATCCAAACGATGATGAGGGAGGTCTGAGCAGGTCGCGAGCTTGAGCACTGCACACGATGCGCGTCTGTCACCACATTACCACGCTACAATGTCGACAGCGGTGAACTTAGGGGCGTGGCGCGATCGGACGAACCTGTGAGTGGCAACGTGTGCGCGCGAAGAGACCATGACAGCTCACGCCGGTGTAGCTTCATTTCATATCGCCAGTCCTACACACATCATCCAGCAAAGCGATCGCGTATCGCTGGCCCTAGCAATGGCCGCTTCACCGATGCGCCGGACGACTCCGAACGGGCTGGGCTCATGTCCAACCTCGACATTGACGGGGATGCGGTGATAGAAATGGACATCCTCCCTCCGCGTTGGCTGGACATTCAAGACGAGGTGTCACAGACACTGTCAAACATCACTGCGAAGATGAAGAGGCTGGACCAGATGCACGCGAAGCATGTGCTGCCGGGCTTCGACGATGAGAGCGTGAAAGCCAAAGAGGAAAGGGATATTGAGAATTTGACTCAGGACATCACGAAGGACTTTATCACGTGTCGGAATTCTATCAGAAGAATCGATCGCTTGCAGCAAGAGCAACAACAGCAATCGGGCGGCGCCATCGCTGATGCTGACGCGACCATGGCGAAGAATCTCAAAATGTCGCTAGCGAGCCGTGTAGGGGACGTCAGCACACTGTTTCGCAAGAAACAATCTACATATCTGAAGAAAATGCGCACACTTGGAGGGATGAATTCCCCCTTGGATAGAGCTGGCACTCCGATGGCACAAAATCCTTACAACGAACCAGCCATGATGGAATCAGAAACGGACCGCTCGGCAGCCCAGTCAACGCTGCTGCAAACCGCACAGGTTCGGAGGAGGGGAGTGATGGATGCTCAAATTGAGCAACGAGAACGAGAAATCGAAAAAATCGCGCAGGGCGTGATCGATTTGTCAAATCTGTTTCAAGAGTTGAACACCATGGTCATCGACCAAGGCACTGTGCTGGATCGCATAGACTACAACGTGGAGCGGACGGCAGAGCACGTGAAAGAGGCAGACAAGGAACTCAAGGTTGCAACAGGATATCAGAAGAGAAGCACGAAGCGCAAGATCATACTCTTATTGGTGCTGATCGTGGCTGGCATGTTCATTCTGCTGCTCGTAAAGCCAAGGCGAAGCAGCTCCTCGGCGCCAGCACCACCGCCAGCGGCACCCGCAGCACCTGTACCGAATGAACCAGGAGCTGGAACGCCGCCGAAGATGCACAGAGTAGCAGATACAAACAGCCCTATACCTGGAGAAGGGTTTGACGAGAGACTGTCGGAATGGAAGAAGCGGCGACGACGAGTCGTGGCCTATGCATAGATACCCTTCTGCGAACGAATGAATCAACATTTCATTGAATGGTGCACAGGTTGTGTGATCTCGTGTCTCGATCATGGCGGTCCCACTATTCCGGATTCTTCGGCTGCAACCTCGACGTCACTCGGCGCGCGCTTTCTCACCATCACCAGACAATTGACAGTTTGAGTGGTTACGGTAAGTCTACGACTCTTCTTCGTTCACACTCATTTCGCACCTTTGCTGCAATGGCCAAAATAATCCTCGCCATCAACGCCGGCTCAAGCTCAGTCAAAGTCTCCGTATTTTCCTATGAATCTCCTACGAAAGACCCCCAACAGCTTGCAGAAATCCAGATCTCAGGGCTCACAGCACCACCTGCCAAGCTGAAGTACACACGCGGCGAACATAAAATCAAGGATCAAGAAGTCAAGGAAGTTGACTCTCAAGAAAGTGCTTATGAATTCATCATCAAGCACTTGACCGAAGACTCTGGCCTTCCGGAGCTCCAAAACCGCGATGATATCGAATTCGCTTGCCATCGTGTAGTCCACGGAGGCGACTACGACCGGCCTACCAGAATTGACCGAGACACCTACCACCACATCGAGAAGCTGTCTGATCTCGCCCCTCTTCACAACGCTGGCGCTCTGACAATCGTCCGCGCCGTCCACGCCAATAACGCCAAAGTCAACAACATCGCCTTTTTCGACTCAGCCTTCCACTCCTCCATGCCAAAGCGCAGCACTACCCACGCGATCGACCAAAATATCGCTCAACACAACAAACTCCGCAAATACGGTTTCCACGGGATCTCCTACCAATTCATCACTCGTTCCGTTGCAACATATCTCCAGAAACCGAAAGACCAACTCAACATCATCGCTCTCCATCTCGGCTCCGGAGCTTCCGCTTGCGCAATCCAGAATGGAAAATCTCTCGACACATCAATGGGCTTGACGCCTTTGGCAGGTTTACCTGGCGCTACCCGATCCGGCGACGTAGATCCCTCATTGATTTTCCATTTCACGCATGACGCCGGGAAATTGAGTCCGAGCAGCACGAAGGATATGAGCATTACGCAAGCCGAGGAGATTCTGAATAAGAAGTCCGGGTGGAGTATTATGACGGGCACGACGGATTTTGGGGTCATTTCGAAGAAGGCCGAGGAAGGGGACGAGAAGTGTAAATTGGCTTTTGAGGTTTTCGTGGATAGAATTTTGGGGTTTGTGGGAAGTTATTATGTCAAGTTGGGTGGGAAGGTGGACGCTTTGGTTTTCGCTGGGGGGATTGGGGAGAAGGGAGGGCAGTTGAGGAAGGCGGTCGTGGACAGGGCGGCGTGTTTGGGATTTGAGCTTGATGGGGCGAAGAATGAAGAACCTGAGGAGAAGGTGGTCGTTGATATTGGGATCGAGAAGAGTCGGCATCGTGTGCTTGTTGTGCAGACGGATGAGCAGTCGGAGATGGCGAGGCAGTGTGCCAAGCAGGCGGACCA
Organism: Cercospora sesami; assembly: GCA_013365235.1. NCBI lineage: Eukaryota > Fungi > Ascomycota > Dothideomycetes > Mycosphaerellales > Mycosphaerellaceae > Cercospora > Cercospora sesami. The sequence continues at coordinate 21,557 of JAASLG010001414.1, forward strand.
ATTGAGGAGAAAGTAGGGCTTCGGTGTGAGCTGCGCAAACGATTTTCCATTGTATATTTTTGCCGTAGAAATAGTCTACCAGATCAAGCCGAGCTACCCTTCTGCTTCTCTCCAAGCTTCATCGCATTCATAGTCTCGCCAGCTTCCTCTTTGTACTCCTCCAACCAGCGGCTCTGCGGCTTCCTCTCATAAACCACGTCTCCCATGGTCCACGTCATTCTCTTTCTGTCTGTCTCCCAATCTACATCATTGTCTGGGCAAATGACATAAAACTTATCTTCGCCCATCTTTTTGTATAGATACTCTGCGACCTGCTCTGGAGCCCAGGCACCATCTGGTTTAGATATGGTCTTCCCACCTCCCGTCATTCCGGTATACGTCCAACCTGGCACGAGCAAATGGACTGAACTCTTAGGCGAAGACTTTGCAAGATCAAAATGAAGATGTTCGGTGATGGTTTTAATCGCGGACTTGGAGGCGTTATATGCTGGGTTTCCTGGTGGGTTCGTGATGCCTTGTTTAGAGCCTGTGATGATGATGGATTTGGGAGAGGAGGAGTTGTTTTCGAAGTGTGGGAAGAAGGTATTTATTCCATTGATCACGCCAAAAAAGTTGACATCGAAGATCTTGTGGAAGTAGGCAGAGTCCTTCCAGTCGCTATTGGCACCAATGCCCGCGTTAAGATGGAGAAAATCGAGTTTCGTGCCGGAGCTTTCGAGCTTCCGTTTGAGGTTGGTCCATTCTTGGAGGCTGGAGACGTCGAGAGAGTGGGTAGTGACGGTACCGCTGGATTGGACCTTGCTTTTAGCTGCCTCTAGAGCTTCGGTGTTGTTGTCAACGAGGTGGACGTTCATCGAGTGCGAGGCACATAGCTTGGCGACTGCGAGGCCAACGCCGCTTGCTGCGCCTGTGATGAGGGCGGTGGCGCCGCCGCGAAAGACTGCTGTAGGGGAAGACATTGCGTATGAGAGCTTGCTTAGTGGGTGGTTGTCTAGGAGAGGAGGGGTATAAGAAAAACGGGTGTTCGAGCCATTACTTCTATTACCCCGATGTTCGGGGCACCCCAATGGCTACGATGACGATGGAGCGGCGGCGATAAGGGCTATCTCCGGCACTTCTCGACCGCGGACACGTCGAAGAAGAGCATGGCGACGAGAAGCCGCACAGCCTGCACGATGAGTTGGCAGCAGCAGCATACCGTGGTCGAGGGCAACGTGGTGGTGCATTCGCGAGGAGATTACCGTGGGAAGTGAAGCATCGAGATGCAGACGCGAACGGGTTGCCATGGAGACGCGTCGGAGCGTGGGTGTTGATTTCATGTGCTAAAAGGCTTCCACTACCCGAGACACGACGCGCTCGAGTGCTAGCGCCCGACTCCAGCTCCTCACGCCTGCATTGAGTCTATCATGTCCACTGCTTGCTTCTTCTAGACGATCCGCGACTCTCGACTGCCATGGCCGACGTCAAACACCACACGCCTCGACATCGCCGCAATGCCTCGTCCAAATCCAACATCTTGAGATCGCTGGTCTCGTCTAAGGGCCGCCCAGCCAGTCCTGAGCAGACTGCCACCAACGCAAAGCAGGATGAGAAGTCATACAGAGTCCCGATGAGTAGCCGGGGCGTGCTCGGCGAGCGACAAAACAATGTCCAGTCGCCTCCATCTTCACCCAGCAAGAAGGACACTTTGGGCAGGAGCAGCAGAGATAAGACGAAGGACAGCCAGGCCAAGCCACAGAAGTCGAAGTCGTCGACGAATCTCGCAGGAGTCTTGGCGAGGATGAATCGGTCAAGCAAAGACTTGTCAAAACAAGTAAACGTGGAGAAGAACAAGGAGAACACCTCGCCCATCGAGCACGAGCCCGTAGCACCAACACCCATCTGGGCCCAGATGGCTACCACAAACCATTTAACCAGTCAGAGGGAGCGACCGAGCACGAGCAGCAAGCCATCTTCACACGACCTCTTAGCTGAGATCGATCGATATACCCCTCAAGTGTACAACGTGAGCAAACAGCGGAATTTCAACGGAACATTCGATGAGCCTACCCTACGACCATCATTGTCGCAGCAACGACCCCAAAGCTATCACTCGTCTAATGGAGAAGGTATGTTGAGCGCATTGGGCCGGAAGATGAGTGGGAGTAAGTCCAGCATGGAGAGTCGAAAGTCGGACGATTCGAAAAGAAAGATACAGAAGGCGCAGGACACCAGAGTCTCCTTTGATCGAGATCGCATTCTGGGACGCTCTGGCCCGGATAGAAAAGTGAGCGATAGCAGCACGGAGATCCCTTCTGGCAAAGAGAAGATCAACTTGACGAAGAGGGGTGGCAGAGTGATGGCTGCCGTGGCGATGTTTCAGGGTAAGACCAAGGAGAGGTCGTCAAGCAAAGAGAAGGAGAAAGAGGAAGCACCGTTGGACCCGAAGGCAGTCGATGCGCAATTCGAGGCAGTGCTGGCCGCTCGCAACATTCCAGAGCCCATGCGCCAGAAGATGCGGAGCTTGACTATGAGAGTCAAAGCAGATTTTATTCGGCAGGACCAAGGAGCTGGCAAGAACAGCAGCCCGCCTGGCACAGTCACGAGCACGGAAAACACTAGTACTTCCTACCACGTTACCACCGAGACGAAGGTGCCCATCAAGGACGAAGAAGACAGCAAGTCTACAAAGCGGTCGAGGACGCGCAGTCGTACATTCACGTTTTCACGAGGGAAGAAAGAGCAGAAAGACGATGGCTCACCTGCAAAGAAGCCACGCTCGCAGAGTCGCAGCCGACCGACGTCGATTGTCATACCAAGCAACAATGTGTCGAAAACTTCTCTCACGCCAACAACGCCTACTGGCTCATATGGGCGTCAGCATGCGAGTCTGGCAGTGCCTGGAGATTACATCGCCTACTTGCGGCTGAACCCAGATCCGACCAAAGTCGAGGTCGGTCGACTGCACAAGCTCCGCATACTGCTTCGTAACGAAACAGTCTCATGGGTTGATGCCTTTATTACGCAGGATGGCATGCACGAGATCATTGAGCTGCTAAAGCGCACAATGGCCATCGAGTGGCGAGAAGATCACGAAGATCAGCTTTTGCATGAATCACTTCTTTGTCTGAAAGGACTGTGTACAACGGAACGAGCGATGGTGGAGCTGAACAAGTTCGCAGACGATCTGTTTCCTGCTTTGATCGCGATGCTGTTTGACGAAGAGAAGAAAGGCCCGGCAGAGTACACGACTCGGACGATCATTTTCAATGTGCTGCTCACATATTTATCATCCGAGATGAACAAATCCTCTGCAACGCTCGAAACCCGAGCGCGGAAAGTGCTCACATATCTAGGAGAGCCACCAAAGTTGGAGAACGAACGCCCGGTGGACTTTGTTTTGGGCATGCACACTCCACGGCCGTATAAATTGTGGTCTCGCGAGCTCTCGAATGTGACGAGGGAGGTCTTTTGGATCTTCTTGCATCAGTTGAACGTTGTGCCGCTTCCTAAGCCGAGCAGCTCACACTCGCACAAGGCTGATATTAATGAAGAAGAACGAAAGAAGATCCTTGCCAGCACTTATACCCAGCGACACTTTCCGGGATCTCGCCCTCCAGTGCCAGCAGCTCCATATATTGGAGGCGTTGAATGGGATGCTACGACGTACATAACAGCACACCTTGACCTGCTCAATGCAATCGTTGCATCGATCCCAGATCAACACTCACGAAACCACCTTCGAGAAGAACTCCAGCAATCCGGCTTCGAGAAACTCATGGGCACCGTCCTTCGTACCTGCAAAGAGAAATTCTACTCCGGCGTGCACGACGGTCTAAAAGCTTGGGTTGCTGCTGCTCATGAAGACGGCTGGGAGACACGCTTCGTCCGCGAAGGACCCTCAGAAGAAGAAATCGTCGAGCAAGCGATGAAGGCTCAGAAGTCACCCAAGAAGAGCCCAAAGAAGAGAGCGGACCTTCCGCCGCAGCTTGATAATGCTTTGCCCTTGGAGCCACCGAAATTGGATCTGGGATTGGATCTTAGCTTGACCAAGACGAATGGAAAGATTGATGATGATGATGGGTGGTTGGGTTAGGGACTACGGCCTGTTCACGACTCTCTTCCTCTTTCTCGCTCGCATTCTCTCACTCATGGACGAACGAAAACATAAATCAATGAATCGCAACCACAGAATCATGTTGGACGTTAATGAATCGAAAAAGCACACAGTAACGAATACATTTGGAATTTGGCATGGGCACTGTGACCATTGTCATTCATTTCGCGCTCTGGGTGTCTGGTCGTTTTGGGATCGTGTGGTGTCTTATTTTCGTACTTTCTTGTCATGGCATCGGCGTTGGTGGTATGAGGGAAGCATGGATGAAGGCGAAATGCACAGTAACGAACTTTGGAATACTGCGATCGATATTGTTCAATCGAGCCACAAATCATACAATGAGCTGTTTCTCCTTCCTCATCTTGTGCCTGGTGGCAATTTCTTGCGCTGCATCGCTCTCACCACCACTTTTTCTCTTCGTCTCCTTCTCCGTCGTTGTTCCCTAACGTTATGGGCAATCTCCACAAAGAATGTTGAACTGGCATTCGGAATTGCTCGTGCACTATCAATTTAGAAGAGATCCTCGTCAGTATGGTTGAGGGAACAGGTCACCGACGAGTTGTCTTCTCGTTGTGGCTTACCCCTTGGTTCTGGTCGATTATCTCATATCTGCATCCTTGCTTTGGTTGCCACAGTGCTCGGCAAGTACCAGTTGTCGAGCCGGCGGGCTTTCTGCAGAGGTTGTTGATGGGACCTTCTTTTGTGCAGGCGGCCATTGCACCGGTTGCGGCGAGGAGGAGGGCGAGGAAGTTCATCTTGGCTTGGGTGGAGTTGTATGAGCAGACGGGATGCAAATTCTGGATGATTCGGAGGATGTGGTCGAGAATACTAAGGGAGATATATGAAATACGGGAGGACGAGAGAAGGAGAAAGGGGGTAGCCACCTGCCTTGGTGATCCACTTTGTCAATGCTACGAACGACTGGAACGTCGGTCTCATGCCTGAGCTAGAGTCGCGTTTGTTACGGCTGGGTCGTAAATAGGACTTGGCTCTGTAGAGAAGAGACGGATGCTTCGAACCCTGCTGTGGTTCCTGCCGCAATGGCCACGAGCTAGACTCCCTCGTGGGTTTCTCGGCTCGAAGCAGTCCAGTGCAATTGGAATCACACGCGCCAGCCTACTGTAGTGCTAGACGGAGGCACCTTTTGGGCACTTCGAGAAAAGAGTAGGTCTCACTTCGACACGAGTCAGCTACACGACAGGGCATTTAGTTCTTGAGCGGCGATCTTGGCATTGGGACAGAGCGTTTCTGGCTTTTGGGAAAGCTGTTCTGGGCTCCTGGGTGGACTTGACAATTCGTCACAGCTTGTGCAAGCGTCTGCTTTCCATCATTCGTGAAGGCACAGGGTCTCCGCAGTTGAAAATCGCCGTAGGTCTCCAAGAACGACTGCATTCCCCGGCACCCGCATTCGAAATGGTAGCGAGTTTATGCGTTGGGACAGTAGTGGTGCAGAGATTAGTGATCTTTGTTGTGTGAGAATGACAGAAGTAACACCACCCCTAAATAGTGCGGCCGGGTCAAGGAAAAGCGATGCCAAGCAGAGTAACCATGTTGGTACGAGGTATACGACGGCTAGGATGCAATGTACCGCGGAGCACACTTGAACGCGTCTGGTGTTCTGCAGCGGCACAGGCGTTGCCTCGAGCACTGCATCCTGCGCGCCTGCTGTACATGTAGGTACACATGCGGTCGCTGCTGGCCTCTCCGGACGGCCGCGCCTTCTTCGACAGCCGCACGAGAATGGCTCGAGACGCGCCTGCCAGATGCCACGCGGGCAGTTGCTCCTCGAGGACACACATGGAGGTCGAAAACCTCATCAGAACGCACGAGAGATGAACATGGTACAATACTGCGAACTAGTGACAGCAATACACGTGCTCGCATCTAACAGATGGACATTCGCCGCGCCAAATTTTGGAGCTGATCGATTTCCGTCGGCTCGGGCGTCTGCGGTGCTCTGCCTGGGTTGACGGCACTGATGATGGCTGGAATGGCCGCGGGGTTCACCAGCGTCGTGATGTCGCCTAGTTGATCCTCCTCGCCGCACCAGATCTTCCGCAGCAGTCTCCTCATGATCTTGCCCGCTCGGTTCTTCGGCAGGTCCTGGACGACGACGACGTGCTTGGGCGAGGCGAACTTTCCAATGCTGGTCGAGACCTGCTCTTTTGCAATTCTGATGGCTTCGGCATTGTCAATGCTCCGATTCAAAGAGACGAATGCAGTCACGGCCTGTCCGGTCAAATCATCTGGAACTCCGACAACTGCAACCTCGGCCATGTAGGCGTGCTCTAGAAGAGCTGCTTCTATCTCGGCTGTCGACAGTCGATGAGCTGCCACATTAATCACATCGTCGACGCGTCCTTGGATCCAGAAATAGCCGTCCTGGTCTCTGATTGCGCCGTCGCCGGTGAAGTAGTATCCGGGATATGGGTTGTAGTAAACATTCATGAATCGATTGTGGTCGCGCCAAACCGTCCTCGACATGCTTGGAATGGGCCGCTTAATGGTGAGGACTCCCTCAACTCCAGGAGTTGCGATCTCAACACCTGTGGCAGGATTGAGCAGAGCAGGCTCCACTCCGAAGAAGGGGAGTGTACAGCAACCTGGCTTGGACGGAGTCGTACCGGCCAGAGGCGCAATCAGATAAGACCCGGTCTCTGTCTGGAAGAAGGTGTCGACGACATGGATCTGACCTCGGCCGACCACATCATGCACCCACTGCCACACATTCGCCGCGAGTGGCTCTCCCACAGACCCAACGACTCGCAAGCTGGACTGCACCGCGTCGCTTTTGACGTACTGATCGCCAGCGCGCTTGAGAAGGCGGAGCACTGTTGGCGCGGAGTACAGTTGGGTGACGCTATGCTTCTCGATGATCTCCCAGTATCTCGATGGCGATGGATATACCGGAGTGCCTTCGTATATCACAACGGTGCAGCCCAGCATGAGCGGACCGTATAACGAGTACGAATGGCCAGTGATCCAGCCAATGTCAGCTCCGCAGAAGAAAACATCACCATCGTCCGCGTGGATGTCGAAAACGTATTGCGTTGACAATGCGGCACCAAGCAAATATCCGGCGGTGGTGTGCATCAACCCTTTCGGCTTTCCAGTCGACCCCGAGGTATACAGCATGAAGAGCGGATCCTCAGATGACATCGAGACCGGCGTGAACACTGCAGGCCACTTTTGAGTCTCTCTGCTCCAGTCGAAATCTCGGCCTGCCTGCATTGGCACTGCACTCATCGTGGCTCGATAGACTAGACAACTCGCCACGTTCGGGCACTGGCTGAGGGCTTCATCGACAATGGACTTGAGAGCGATAACCTTCCCACCACGAGCCCCCTCGTTGGCGGTCAAGACAACGCGGGCGTCGGCATCCAGAATCCTGTCGCGAAGAGCGTTGGCAGAGAAGCCACCAAACACGACTGAGTGAATGGCACCTATGCGCGTGCAAGCCAGGACAGCGACGAAAGCCTCCGGGACCATTGGCATATAGATGGCGACAGTGTCTCCCTTCTTCACACCAAAGTCACGCGTCAAGACCCAGCTCAAGCGTGACACATCTCTCTGCAGCTCTTTCCACGTCAAGGATCGGTTCGGACTGCTTGGCTCATCAGGCTCGAAGATGATTGCTGTAGCATTCGGCTTGCGCTTGGCATGTCTGTCAACGCAATTGAATGAAGCATTCAGTCGCCCTTCCGGGAACCAGGCATTGTCGCCATCCTTGAAGCTGCCTTCATGGACAAGATCGCCAAAGTCACGCTCCCAGGTGATCAGTGAGCGTGCTTGTTCAGCCCAGAACTGATCTGGCTGCTCGATCGATTTCTTGTAAAGCTTCTCGTATGCTTTCAAGTTCTGCACTCGTGGATGGGGCGAAGACTTTCTGCACACGCATGAGATGGTATCGCATCACGTACAACGTTGAAAATACTTACCCGAAGCGCTCAAGCGGCACTAGAAGTGCGTCAGAGTGCCTCGCGGTGATGGGACCTGCGTCGCCCATGTTTGCTGAGATAACTCGAATGTTCGATTTTTGATTGTCTGGAGGCGTCTGTCGATTCTCTCAGGGAGCGGAGATCCCTCTATTTACATTCACACTGTGGTGCAATGCCCCACGATCATCTCTCTGCTCGGTCTATACCGTCTTGCACGGAGGCGCCGCAATACGCTGTCCTCATTTGAGAGCATGGCAACACGCCACCATAATCCAATGGTACCGGCGGCTGCAACGAAATGACATGACAGCACATGCATCGTGCGCGGCCGACGGCGACGGCCTTCGCAATCAGCCTCTCAATTGACTGACTGCTTTGGTACAAAGCATGGAGAAAGTATGGAGAATGTCTTTCAGCCATTCATGAGCTTCATGGGCGCGGCAAGCCACAAAAGCTACTCCAAACCTTGTAATATTTGGGACTTTCGCCTAGTCTAACTACGTTCGGCACCTGGCATAGCGCATTCCAGCACCCGTTGTAGCTGTCTGGCTGAAGCTTGTCGAGCCATCTGGGCGTATACATCTTGGAACTAGTCAAGATTCTGGCCTCTCGAGCCGGAAGTGGTATGGCTGTCGATATCAAGCGGCGGTACGCGAGTCTTTATGGTTCTATAAGCGAGCAAACACGGTCACGCGTTGCACTAATTTGGGATGTAGAACACAAGTCCAAGATTCATAGAGCAGGATGCCGACCGTCGCCCCGAAGCTGATCGCACTGGTATTGGATACGGCCACAGCAACAGCAGAAGAATGACACGACATATTCGACACATACTCACACGATGTACAGTAGCAAGCTCCGCTGCCAGGTGAGCGTCTCTTGCCAGTGTCCTCGGACGTACCTCCTAGCTCCACAAAGGACCGTGTGTCATGCGGTGTGACAAGCAGCGCCTTTGCCGCGACGCATAAACTTTTATGTTGTGGCTGGCTGAAGCTGATAGTCTCACATGCACGTCTTAAACTCTACGCTAGAGAAAGGCTACGCTCTTAGTGCCAAAATGTTCTCTCCTGATGCCGAGTGGCCAGAGAAGCTGGGTCGTAGAGCGCCCGCTCGCCAGAGCGATTGGAATATATTCCATACTTTACACGTGTGCATGTTGACCAGATTGGCTTGGGAAAGCACGCAAGAACAAGTCGAACAACTCTTCGCTTCCTAGACAACGACATGTTTCGAAAGGTTTCATGGCAGAAGGACGTAATGGAGGTTCAGGCGGAGGAGACGCATGAAGGAGAAATGGCAGAGAAACGGTCGCAGCCAGCTGTGATCGCATCAGCAGATGGAGCCACTCCGTTGCAACAGTCCCCTGCGATACCAGACATTGCTCACGTCAGGCGTCACAGCAATAGTGCTCGAAGAAGCTCAGTTGTCTCGTTCGAGGCACGACGGGGTTCTATCATCCAATCGATCGCCGGCGATGCCAATGTCGGACAAGGGACAATCAGAACATCAACAGGCCAGATGAATCGCGACGACCGACAACGCTCGATCTATTCAATCAAAGCCGCTCAGGAAAGCTCCGAAACTGAAATTGTAAGCCTTCACGATGGAGACCTCCCAGCGCCCGTGCAAGACTTGCTCCAAGCGCAGACTGCCGGGCAATACAAGTTCACTATCACAGAGAACACTGAAAGCACCGAGAAGAACGAGAAAACGACAGTCAGTGTTGAGGTTTCGCCACTACAGTATACCGAACATATCGCAAAGAAAGAATTTCTGGACAACTACGCTGCTAAGAACCCCCTCCCAGCGATCCAAAGACGATTCGCCTGGTTTCGATACGGGTGGTTCACAGTGTACCGAAGGCTGTTCGCTATTGTGTTCACGGCCAACATGGTTGCCATAATTGTGCTGGCGAGCCGACGAGCACGGTATAGCGCAGCGGCTATTGGTGTGGGAAGCAACATATTCGCTGCTGTCCTTGCTCGCCATGACAATCTGATCAACGCCGTGATCAGCATCATCCACCTGGTCCCTCTAAGCTGGCCGCTGGCGATTCGGAAACGATTGGGCAAGATTTATTGCCATGCAGGAATACATGCTGCTTGTGGGACAAGTGCTGCGGTGTGGTATCTATACTTTACTGTCCTGCTTGCCACAGATCCGATCCCCACTACGGTCAACGAAGGCGTCCGAATTGGAATCTATGTCACCACAGGGCTGATCTTCACATGCCTCTTAGTTCTCGTGGGCATGTCTCATCCCACAGTGCGAAGTCGCCATCACGACAGATGGGAACAATCGCATCGATACATTGGCTGGCTCTTGACCGCCATCATCTGGGTACAGGTTGGACTCCTCAGCTCAGCCTCAGAAACACAATTGTACAAGTCGCCGCTCTTCTGGCTCGTCCTCGGCGTGACGCTTCTCCTCATCTACCCTTGGGCCATGATGCGCAAACGCACCTTCACCGCAACCCAACTCTCCAGCCACGCCCTCCGTCTCGAATTCTCCCACGAACTCTCCCTTACAGGCCACAACATCCGCATCGCACAATCTCCTCTCTCGGACTGGCACGGCTTCGCCACAATCCCCCGCAACGATGGTACAAAGGGCTTCTCCGTCATAATCTCCAACGCAGGCGACTGGACGCGCTCAATGATCAACGCCGAAAATCGCAAAAATACAATTTGGCAACGCGGAAGACTTTTTCTCGGAATCATCGAAGTGCCTATGTTGTTTTCGCCTTTGGTTATTGCTGCTACAGGGTCTGGTATTGCGCCTTGTATGGCTTTCATTCAGACGCATCCAGATTGGCCTGTGAGAATTGTGTGGTCTGCGAGGTTTCCGGAGACGACATATGGAACGAAGATCATTGAGACCGTTTTGAAGGCTGATCCCAATGCTATTATTATCGATACGAAGGAGACGGGGAGGCCGGATATGGCGGCATTGATTTATGCTGCTTATAAGGTAAGTCTTGTCGCAGAATTTCGTGGTGATGGTTTGAATGGTGCTAACGTGTCTGATGTACAGGAAATCAAAGCTGAGGCCGTGCTTTGCGTGAGTACGACGAAAGTGTGTGAGTCTGTGTCGTATGAGATGGAAGCGAGAGGTGTGCCGATTTATGTCCCGATATTTGATTCATAGAGCTCGTTGATAACATGATGAAATGTCAAAATGCTCAGATGCTCTCCTTCGATTGCGTGTTTTCGTGATCGACTATCGAACAATCACAGCTTGCGAAAATGTAACTTGCACCGAGACAATTGTATTCACCCAGCCCAGGTACTTCGCATGGGCCATCACAGCCACTGCATCTCCATACTGCAAGCTGCGTACCCAGTCTACCTCTTCTTCGTTATAGAAATCTACTGACCAGGTCACATGTTGCGTGATAAAGCCATTGCTCGTTGTAACATTCCTGACTATTTCCCGCTCATCATGTATTTCTATGCACCCTGGCTTGATAATCCCAGCTGTGAACCATGTCCAGCTTCCAGAGCCAGGATACGCGACGTAGCCTTGATCCTTGGATGTTATGGAGAATTTGATCGAGCGAATGGGGCTCCTTGTCGCTGTGACCGACGCTATCTGAGGAGTGATGATGCAAGTTCGCGGTGAATTATTCACTCGCACGACCATATAGGCGTTTGAAACGGTGGTGATGTTTTCGTATATTTGGGCATGTTGGATTATAGGATAAATGAGATCTGAGACGAGTTTTTGTCGAAGGAGGAACGCGATGTGGTAGATTTCGGATCGAGTGTATTGTCTTTGGGATTTGAGGGTGATTTGCTGTTTTGGAGTGTTGGACTCGTGATCGACAGATAGGTCACTGCATAGCTTGATAGCATTGATTGTAGCAGTCTCAACAACACAAGTGATCGACATCGATGTTTGCAAGAAGTGGACTGCAATTGAGCTCTAGAAACCGTGTCGGAGATCATCGTCCCAAAAGCCATTTTGCTCCCAAGTACTTCTCGCTCACATTGGCAGATTCATCGCGATGGTGGCTGCATGCTCAAAAGCACCCAACGGTGCCTCCGGCTAGCTCCTGCGAGTGCAAGCACTAGTTCAACGGGAGTGCCGAAGTGCTGCAGGTGCCTGATAAAGCTTCCGCGAAGCACACGGCACATTGCGAGAGCGCTGTACCAAAGCTTCTGGAACACTAGTCCAGCCATGGGGCCGTCGGCGGCGAAGTGCAAAGAGCGCGGCCGACGGCGATCAATCACTCGCGCTATACGCGCGTGTCTCCTGATCTTGTCCAAACTTCGTTAACTGTAAATCATGACCTGGAGCAAATCGTGAGCCGATTTATATGATGAATCTCAGTCATTTTGGATGTAATTTCACTCTGCATACCTTCTCTGGGTGATGTCTCGCTTACCTGGAAACGACCTGTACCCCTCATCACCCAAAAAAGAACCACTTCATCAAGCGGACTCTCGCCAAGTAGTGCAAAGCTTGTGAATCGTGGCTGCATTGCAGCGAAAGCAAGATCACATCCCATTCCTGCCCTAGAACGCAGGAACTGATCCTCGAGAACTATCGCGGCAAGCACAAGGCTGGCGTGATCGATGTTGGAAAGAGACTTTTCTGGCGTCGCAGATGTGGCTTGATCAGCTGAGGTGTCGTGTACTTGGGCTTTCTCCAACCTCCTTCTCGTTTTGGAATTAGCGTCACGCGCCAGGCCCGCCTGGTAAGGTTCCTGGTGATGGGCTGATGAGGCTTGTTGCGGTGCCAGGGTTCGCTGAAAGCTTTTGATTGATACCAAGCCTGGCTGTCTGGAAGTGAAGAGAGAGAAGGATCATGAAAGGCACTCGCGAATGAGAAGCGATCAGGGTGATGGAAATCAAGTTGGGGTGCTCAACTGGAGCTGGTTCTTGGCTGTGATATTGCTGCATTGCAGCGGACTTCGTACTTCCGAGCTGACTTATTCCATTGTCGACTTCACTGCCCAAGCTTCGCGCGTCGCACTAGCGACGATAGCAGTACTTTTGGAAGCAGGCATCGCAACCCTTTGGCAGCTTGCCCTTTCCATCTCGCGCTTTAATCCCGCATGCAAAGCAAAGACCCCAATTCGCATCACCATTTTGTGTCGCGATTGCGTTGCCATTCTGAATCATGCCATTGGTCTCCTCTACAGAATATTGAATCTTACTCGTGGGCTGGTTCGATGGATAAGTGTAGTTAACATTTGGCAGATAGATGATGAAGACAGTGTTCGGCTCGTCGCATCCGAAGAACACCGCACGTTTGTTGAGGCCCTTGGCAACAAACTCTGCGACATCCGGTATAAATGGCATCCTGGTCAGGCCAGCAGCCTGAGCATTCTCGTATGTTTGTCGGATCTCTGTACCATTGGGAAAGTTGTCCGTGGTGTCTGCGCTGTTGTCGTTGGCAATAAGAACGTCGACCTTACGAGCGGGTTGAATAAAGGGCCAGATTGGTACATTTTGACCTGCCAGACCACCATCGGCCATAGTGATGAGCTTGTCATTTTTCACGGTAGTGCTTCGAGAGTAGTTGTAAAAAGGGTTAGGATAAATTCCGAAGAGATCTTGAAAGGCGGGGCGCTTGCTGACGCTGATGATGTCCTGCAGAAAGTTGGCCAGATCTGCATTGCTGCTGTTGGAGGGCGTCAAAACCGAGCAAGCAGCGACGAATATATCACTGCTCGTGCCGAAAATGTAACCGATATTGTCGTAGTGCTCGATGCATTTCCCAGCATTGGTCGGTCGGCCATTCGTAAGATCAGATCCCATGTATTTGGTTGAAGCGAATGCAGAGACGCCTTGATCCCAAGAGCCGTACTCATAAGGCGCAAATTCGTATTGTGTGGCATTGATGGTTGGTACACACTGCCCTTCCGAGCTGTCGTCTACTCCAAGTGCTGTCATAATTGGGTAAGGCACGTTGAAGCTGGTGAAATTGCTGAAGGAGGTCAAGGTAGATAGACGAATGTCGTCACCGCCGTCCTCGCCGTAAAGGAACTGATAAGAGAGCAATCGACCCCATGCATCGATGATCGTGTTGTCAAATCCCGCGAGCTGCTTCGCCACAATATCTGTCGTGACTTCCGCGTACTTGTCCGTGCCCTGAAGGTTCGCAGGGAGCAATAGACTAGCTTGGAACTGCGGCTCCCACAGGCCGTCGCGAAGACTGCTGACAGTAGGCCAGTTGTTGCCACTGAAGCTACTCAGAAACCAGGCACCGCCAGACAGCCCAGCTTCATAAGTGAGACCTTGGAAGATCCCACTCGTGCTCAAGTTGCCATCACGGCCGTCGAGAGCCTGCACAACGCCAGCGGTCTCAAGCAAAGCACGATAGCCACCTCCAGATGAAGTAAGGGCCAGTAATGGCTGCGACGAGGTTGAGAACTTCCCCCTCTTTGCGAGCCAAGTGGAAAGGCCTGCATCAGCCTTTGGCTTTCGTGATCGAATGTACTTGGACTCGTCGGAGTTCAGTCCATTGGCAGGTCGAACCAGCTGAGTGTTTGGGCAAGCCACATCCTTCGGAGCATAGTCATCGTCAATAGTAGGGAATTGCCTGGCCACGATATTGCCACTCTCATCGCGGACTTCAACGACGTCCACCTGAGGTTGCGGTGCTGCACCAGTCAGTGCGCTCAGGGAAGCGAGCGTGATGAGTAGTGAGCGCAGGGCCATTGTATGTACAGGAAAGGCTAGAGAGTAGGAGTAGAAGGACGAAAAGAGGCCTGTGCACACAGCAGCGTCGAAGCGGCTGGCATAAGGTGTACCTACAGAATGCACTGAAACCCGCGAAACGCGCGCTCCGGAAGGGGTAAGATCCGTATGATATATGTCCGAAGAGATGCCTCTCGTGCAGCAGGCTCGGGCACAGGCTAAAGGAAAGTCGTCGGAGCGGAATCCCAAACAGTCGCAATATGCTGGACCAGCACAGCCTCGCGGGTCCGAGTATCTAAATACCAGTTGCGACATTGCTTGTCGTCCTGTCAATGGGGCAGGTGCAAACTCTATCCACTGCACGGCATCTTGGAACGGTGTCTGGGCCGCGTGTCAGCAGCTGCTTTTGCGAATGGCCTGGCTAGCCTCGGTGCGATAATGCCAATCAGCCTGTTAAGCGAGGCATCGTGGGCGGAGAACGGCAGACGCCGTCCGGATGTAAGGCTCAC
The DNA here is from genome assembly GCA_013365235.1 of Cercospora sesami. NCBI lineage: Eukaryota > Fungi > Ascomycota > Dothideomycetes > Mycosphaerellales > Mycosphaerellaceae > Cercospora > Cercospora sesami. The sequence goes on from JAASLG010001414.1 coordinate 36,747, forward strand.
GGCGTGAGGAGAGGAGGCATTGGGTCGGCGATGAGGTTGATGGAGACAGGCAGAGGTTGTGAAGCAACTGTGGTTGATCGGCGCACGCGGTGGGTGGTGGCAGGATCCGAGACACGCGCACGCAAAACGCAATCTCCATGAGTCGCCAAGCGATCACTCCCAAACGACCAGGTGAGGTAACCGGGCCAGCGCGAACCTGCCCTGCGCTCCTTCTGCCTTCGTTCCATCTCGCCTATGGGGCAAGTTGTGATATCGAGCTATCGTCAATGTACGAGGACGTCAGAAAGCGCAGCAGGCCGATGCCACGCTCTCTGCGCTGGCTGGCTGCACCGTAGCGAAGCCAAGCGGCTGGCCGTCGACGTCGTCTCTGCTCGTGCGTCTGTCAAGCTGCGAGAGGGCAGCTGTCTCTGCGCCAGCTGTTCCAGCCTCACCTCGTGTTTCTAGCCATCTGTTGCAGATGTCGGCCTTGGGTGCATGCGACCATTTCGCCCGACCCACGAGAGAGAAGCTGACCACACAGCACACCGCGTTTTCGAGCTCAGAGCACCGACATCGACAGTATCGACTTCCCCGACTCGCGACTTGAGGGTAGGACTGTGGTTGAAGAAGAGCAGTCATGGCGGCAGCCTGCGAGGGAGGCGCTGGCGGGTTGCTGGACGTGGAGAAAGAGTTGACTTGCTCGATATGTACCGACATTCTGTACCAACCACTCACGCTGTTGGACTGCTTGCACACCTTCTGCGGAGGATGTGCCAAAGAGTGGTTTGCGTGGCAGGCGACGAACGCGGCCAATAGCAGTAGACGGCTCGTGGCAGCGCCGTACACATGTCCATCATGTCGCGACTCCGTTCGAGGCACGAAAGCAGACTGGAGGTTGACAGCACTGTTAGAGGGCTTTCTGAAAGCGAATCCGGGCAAAGGGAAGACGGAGGAAGACAAGGCGGAGATGCGGCAGCATTACAAGCCCGGGGACGACGTTATTCCGCCCGTTGAGGTCAGCCGGGCAGATGAGGATAGTGAAGATGAACGACTCGTGGCCGAGATCATGGACATGAGCATGGCTTCGGTCGATCCAGACACGGCACGCCGGCGAACCGAACGGGCAAATCGAGACCGGCAGCGAAGACGACAGGAGCGTCAGCGCGCACATCGGACGGAAGATGTGTCTCGGGAAGAGCAGTCCAGCAGATGGGTCGCACAGCAGTCGGAAAGGCAGCAGCGAGAAGCAGAGCGGCAGGTGGAACACCAACCATCGCTTCGGAGTCTGCTCAGCAACTCGGACATCAGCTCGGAAGATGTGCAGCAAGAAATCTTGCAGTCCATCTACTCGGAAGGCCTCCTCAACGGCATTGACATCGACAACTTGACCCCCGCGCAGGAAGAAGAGCTCACCGAGAGGATCGCGGAAGCGTACCGGAGGCGGCAACGGCACCGTGATCGGTCACGGAACCGCGAGCGAGATAATGCATCTTCGCAGCCGTCGACGAGGAGAGCCACGAGCCCGCGAACTCATCTCGCTCAGACGCAACAAGCACAATCTCGTGCCAGGCCGCCCATATCGCGGCCACATTTGTTCGAGCAGCAGGCGACAGCAGGGGCGGAGCGGCACCATCGCCGTTCAGCCAGTGCCAGCAATCAGCACACCCGTGGCAGCGAACAACGTCTGGGCACCAGCTCGACCGTGAGCCCAGCAGCTCGCTCTGCCACAGATCTTTCAGGAGGGCTTCAAGGCGAGCATGTCCGTCCAAGTCAACGACCGAGAGCGTCTTCCAGCAACGCTCGAAGTTCCACAGATCCCCCTCGCATGCGTGAAGATGTACATCGCGTTCGTGCAACTTCCAACACGTTGAGACCTGATGCTCCGCGAGGCAGTGGCGAAGAGCGAAGCAGAGATGCTCAGCCCGGGGAGGTCACGCATGACTCAGTCACAACGTCCACGACTGATCCTTGCCTGAGTCTCCCGCTCGCCGGACAGACCGCTGTTGCAGCAAATGCTGCCGCACAGCAAGAAACACGCCCTGCTGCACCAACTTCGGACCCGGCGCCTGATGTGACGGCCTCGGAAGTGCTATCGACAGTGAACGCAAGCGCCCCCGTCGCTTCAGTGGCATGTTCGCGTTGTCAGCGGCCCGACATTGGTCTTACGCTTCACTACAACTGCCACAAATGTGGCTCCGGCAACTACAATCTATGCCTGCGTTGCTATCGTGATGGCAAGGGATGTCATCACTGGTTCGGCTTTGGTCTGGCTGCCATATACCGCTGGCAAAAAGCAGCCGAGGCGGCGGAGGATCCGCGTCACTTCGACTATCCTCACGTACTCATGCCTCGCAAGTATGTGCCTGCCTCTGCCTCGAATACGGACGCGATCACAACCAGCGCCGAGCCTGTACTTCAAGAAGGCGCCTTCTGCGAGTCTTGCTTGACTTTCACAAATTCCTGCTACTGGTATTGCAACATCTGTCTTGAAGGGGCTTGGGGCTACTGCAATTCCTGTGTGCTCAAGGGCCAGCACTGCACGCACCCGCTGCTGGCCATCGCGCACATCAGCGCCCAGAGTAATTCTGACCCTTCGAGAATACCGCTCTGCCTCCCCGTGCCTCATCTCAAGCAGGACTCGTACGTTCTTCTGCCAGTACTGACGGATTGCGACATATGCAGACAGTCTATCAGTGAGCGAGAGACGCGCTTTCATTGCCATCAATGCAGTGATGGCGACTATGACATCTGCAACGAATGCTATCACTCGCTCGTAGCAACGGGGAAAATCTCTTCGGCGAATGGACCAAACGGCTGGCGACGTTGCTTACAAGGTCATCGCATGAGTGTCATTGGCTATCAAGACACTCCGACTCCGGCTGGGCCAGGCAAAGTGCGTGTCACAATGCGCGATCTCGTTGGTGGCTGGAGACTGAAGGACGATGCCGCTGCAAGATCCAACAGTAGGAGAGCTGTGCCTGTCGACTCTGGGCCCGAGTCACGAGCCTTCGCAATCTGGTCCAGATGGCCGAAGGAGGAAGACAGGGACGAGTTGGCATTTCCTAAGGGGGCGGAGTTTAGAGAAGTCGAGGACCTCAACCCTGATTGGAGTGTCGCAGTTTATGCTGGCAAAGTCGGATTGGTACCGAAAAACTATACCAGACGAGTGTCTTGACCTTACTTGGCATGCCACTTTCGAGCACAGTGCAGCGAAAATGCGAGTTTGATCGCATAATTGCCAGGCTATTGACAGAAGAGCATAGCAAGAGATGTGTGCTGTAGCGACGTACCAAGAAAGTATTCACGCTTCCAGTATGACCTGGAGTTACGCAACAGCATTTCCATCAGTCGATCTCAGGACAGACCTTACGAGCAGCGGGCGTCCTTTCGATACTGTGTCCATGTGGCATTCCCAGCATGGATTGAGATCCCATGATCGACATCTCTCTCCTTAACAACGAGCTGTGAGCCTGCACAGCTCTTGTCTGGTCTGTGCGTGTGAAGCATAGCAAGAGTGTAGTCAGAACAGGTTGAGGCCGCGCAGCCTGCCACCGTTCACTTTATTGGAGCACAGCCTCTGTGGAACCATGTATTATTTTGACAAGTATGGGTCCACGAATTTGAGTCCACAGAGACGCACTTCTTGCATCTAGATATTCTCTGCGCTCCTCTCGACTTTTCTCTCAGCTCATTGCATCTCTTTAAACCACTTCATTCAGATCATCCATCGATCACGAAATTCAAGGCAAAAAAGCAAGTATCAGTAGAGATGGCGGCTCTCGTCACTTCTGCAACCAGCGTCCTCGGCTCATCGTTGCCAACTCCTCTTCCCTCCCTCAGCGTGACCGGAATCGGCGCAACGGTCTCGAAAATTTCTGTGGCTGGTCCCGCCAACTCCGATGTACGACGCATCATTGAGTGTGATGCCGTCCAGTCTCAAGTTGTGACCGAGACGTTGAGTCTGGTTCAGGAGAGGATGCACAGCCTTATGGCTAAGCACGATAGGGAGCTTTCTGATCCTGCTTCCCCTACTCGTCGCCTCCTGGAGCTTTTCTTTGGCAAGAACCTCACCGAGGAACAGCTTGGGTTTATCACAGGTATGTAACTTTTCCTCCTACACCCTTTGCTTTCTCTGTGCCCGTATACTTGACACTGACTCCATCTCATAGACAAACTCCATCGTGTGATCACAGAAGCCTGGCAGCCAACCTACCACTGCATAAAAAGCTGCCCACCAGGGATAGTAGCGCGCTACACCTGGAACAGCTGGGTCAACGGCACCAGGGACAAGAAAGTTCATTTCTGCCCACTCTTCTTCTCCACACGCAAGGATTTTGGCCTCGAAAAGGGAAGTTGGCTCCAAGCACTGTACGCCATTCACGAGGGTATACATTCAATCACCATTCCCGAGTCGCCTAATGATAGTAAGTCACACTTCTCTTTCTGCTCGACTTACCTTTCCGCACAGAATCTCTGCTGACTCCTTGTTTCTTTCTTGTCAGTCGGTGACACCCCCGGCTACTGGTCCCAAACAGGCGCTCAACCAACTGGCGAAGCAAAAGTCGCCTACGGTCATATTCTCTCAGAGCAACTCGCCGCCTATTCGTCTGAGGCCGCCATGTTCAACGCCGAGAACTACAGACAGTATATTGAATTCTTGTACCAGGCGGACACCACTGGAAAAGTGCAAGAAGCCGATGGGAACATTCACTATATTGAGCCACCGGCTTGGACGACTATCTGGCAGGGACATTTGAGGTATGCTGCCCATCAGTCCTTGGATTGAACAATTGTTAGACAAAGAATTTTTGAGAGCTGACACATGTCAAAAACAGGACTTCCACTACTGCATTCGGCGTGCCAACCGCAACGCCAACACCTACCGAACTGCCGACAGCTGCGATGTTGACAACGTCACAGGCAACAGCGGCCATGGCAGGGATTGTGTTTAGGATTCCTCCTCGAGTAGTGCCAAAAGTTCGACCAGGTAGCAAGCCACAGTCTTCAGATGCGATCTCGACAGCAGGCGAACATCTCAAAGTCTGGTGGTTTGCGTACGGGCTTGCGGGTCTGGCGGGTTTCATGTGGGTTGTTATGTGAAAGACTGGCAGCACATAAGTACAGGCTGTGAATGAGGTCGATAAAGTAGCACCACCTCAGCGAATGAGCCTGGAACGAGCATGGCCGAAGATACACGAGGGATAAGAGCAGAATTGGGCCGAGAGCACGAATGTTATAAGAAACTCAAGTGGAAGACTGTTTGACTTGAAAGCCGCTTGTTCCATTGATCGCTAAACTCATTATGCAATCTGAGGGCCAGTGGGTTGGGAAAGATGACTGCCACGAACCAGCGCCGCAAGTCGTTCTGTTCTTTTGTCTCCGACCTGCTGCCTTGCTTCATATTCATGCTGTGGGGGTATCTTACGCTGGGTGTGCTTTCGACCGTGAAGCCACATGATCTATGCACTCGTTGTCGGTCGTATCAAAAATCAAAAAAGCATAAGAAAGCACAAACGCCCGAGCACCTTCGCTAAGCCATTGCACGCAAGTCGTGAAAATTTCCAGCTGCGCAGCAGTGGAATTCGTTGTCCGCAACACTGTTGGATGTCTTGACCGTGACCTGAAAGCCTGCAGGGGTAAGCCTTGTGATGTAGGAGGAGCGCGGATACCGTCTAGACCGGCATGCCATTAGCCAGCCTCTCAGCGCGGACAGTCTCGAGGTTTGGCATCTCGAGCTCGCGGATCTTCTCGTCGTACTCCGCAACCTTGGCTCTCATGCCACTCCACCACTCGTTGAAGTCGGCCAACACTTCCTCGCTGCTCTTCTCCATGCCTAGTTCGACACGAAGTCTGTCGACAGTGTACCCAGCACCTTTGAGACGAGGGCCGGAGTTGGTGTTGATGTCATAAAGCTCGGCACTATAGGTCTTGAGAAATGTTTCCCAAGCAGCCTCGTCGAAAAACGCCAATGCTGGAGTGGATGGAGCGGTGGAAACATGCGAGCCGAAAGAGCTGCTAAACCCATCGGAGTTCGAGGAGGCACCGCTAGTGACAGATTCTGGGTAGGTAGGGAATCTGTAGGGAATCGCACGCGCGTTCGACCCTGTTGCTGGTGCGCATTCGGATTGTCTGTCTGGAGTGGGGCATGCT
>JAASLG010001415.1:0-34476 GCA_013365235.1 Cercospora sesami
TGTTGCACTGACACTATCAGTAGCGACGCGCCGTGGCCTTTGGCTTTTGATCGCCTTGGTGCGACGGGGTCTTGACTTGCAGTGTTATTCCGCAACAGAGTGAAGGTTTCGGTCTCTGTGTGCTCTTTCCAACCTGCTCGAGGCTTAGTCAGCTCATCTCGGCTTATCGGCCCGAGACCTTGAGCCGGTCGAAGTGCTCAGCGGTAGCCTTGGCTCCTGTTCCTGTCCCCAAAGGCAACCAACTTCTCGATATGCAAATGGTCAACAATCAGCTAAGGAGCACTTTCCCAAACGAGCGGGCAAAAGAGCCATGTTCCAAAATGCACAATAACACATGCAACTTCCGCGCCACCTGACTGGACCCTTCGAGCACCGGGAGGCGGATTGCTGGAGGTCATCCGTACCACCATCTACTTAAGTATCTGCCAAAGAAATTTCAACGGCAAGTAATTGCAGGTCCAAGATTCGAGTCTTTTATCACCGTGTCGTCTGGGACAGCTGAGCCTAAGACTCCTGGCAGGGCTAGAGATGATTCGCTATTCAGGCGACCAGAGAAACTTTCAAGGCCCCAACTGATGGTCACTAACTGCCGGAGTATCACAGACTATCCTAGTCCACTGGTTCGCGATGAAGGTGGCAGTGTGGTTAAAGCACGAAATCAATTACCGGCAATACTCACTCAACGAGTGGCTATTTCACCTTCCAAGATCAGGGATTCCATTTTTACCGCATTTGTTGGGCAGCGCAACAGTTCCCAGGAAAGCCAGGAGCGGAGCGCTCTTTGAACGAGTGGAGTGATATCGTCTTGCAAACCTTCTTTGTCCTGCACAGTCATGCCATCTTCCAGGTATCGACCGCCAGGCGGTCATGGCACAGCATCAACTGTATTGTTGTGCCACCTGCGTGGCTCTTCGTCGTTCTGCTGTCATCAGCTTCCGAAGTACTACAACTCATCTCGATCTAATTGGAGCTATGCATCTCAGCCTCATTAGACGCCGCATACGCACATGCAGTGGACGTGTTGTGGCGTTCCATGGCGCTAAGTGCGCTCGATAACAGTCTGGCAGGAAACGCGGCAGATTCCCATCCCACCAGATCAAGACTTGTTAGCACGCTCCGGATATATGATGAGTGGCAAGACTGAAATGAATACAACAAGGACTTGTCGGGCCCTTCACATCGTGGCCGGACTGCTGCCAAGAAATTTGGCGCAGCCTTTCGCGGCATGGAGTAGACTAGACTGCAAAATAGGTTGCGATATGCATGCGCGTCACAGCCTTGCACAGCTCTGCTGTCACGTTGGCGGAGCAAGGCGTGAGCATTTCCCGCGCTACGGAACTACAAAGGTCGCGTCGCTGGTGCTCCGCTTTCCAGCCTTGTCGCAAATATCATTGTAGCACAACGGAGCAACACATTGATGTCGATTTGCTGAAGTCGCTCGTTCATAGAGCCAGTCTGGCATAAGGATCAGAGTGGCAGGATGGCGCCTGAACCTGCGACCGCACACCGCGCTGAATACTCGAGGTTATGGATGGGCGATAGCAATGACAAGCTCAAACCTGTCTCCTCTGACAAGCCATCGTCGCAGCATGAGCTGCGTAGACTCTTCGACGAGCGTGGTGTACAGCGGAGCCGGCCAGATGGCACTGTACGATTTACTGTAGAGTCTGCAGACGCTACTGCGTTGCCTCTCTCTGCTCAACAAGAAGCCTCGCCAGGCCATGTATCCACGAAAACGCCAACTCCGTTTACCAGAGGCATATTGGTCAGCCCATCCCAGCTCCCACACCACTGCAAGAGTTCCAAGAGCGTCAGAGGCAAGACTTTGGACTCTCCAATCGCCGTCGTCATTACGTTGCTCGCCGCATTCTCGGCCGCCTTTTCTGCCATATTTCTGGTCGTTGGTCTGAGCGGACCCAGCTATGGGAGACACATTGGCAAGCATGGTGGCCTCAGTCCATCGATAGCGGCTTTCTTGACCACATTGATTGCCAAGCTGATAGAGTTGTCCTTCGCCACTATCACTGTTGCTTTTGTGGGACAAGTGCTAGCTCGCCGGGCTGTCGAGCAGCAGAAAGAGACTGGAGCCGGCATAACCCTCGCCGAAATGAATATGCGCACATGGATCATGCAGCCAGGCACACTGTTCACTCAATGGCAGAGTACTCGTTATGCTGGCCGATCTATGTTGGGCATGGTATCAGTGGTTGCTGCCATCATGACCCTGCTCTACACGTCTGCAGCTACAGCGCTGGTCCAGCCGCAGCCGGTAATGCTATGGACGCCTAGACAGCTTCAGACACTCGTCAAAGCTTCATTTGCCAATGTCGTTTACATCACAGAAGGCTGTAAGACTCCAATATCTTCTGATTACGACAGAGAATTCAGCGATACGAAGCCAGACACGTCTCAAGCATCCTGTTTTCAATTAACTTCTGGTTCGGGCGCCTTGTACAACCTAGGAAGCTTTCTTAGCACGTGGAGAGACAGAGTGGCGTCCGGGGCTCCTGTAGACCCGAATGACCGGCCCGCTGGTGCCGCCTTACTCTATGATAACACGACCGTTCAAGCAGCATGGGTTGAATCAGTGAACGTCACTCAGCATGATTTCCCGGGTTACATTATCAACAACATAACCCTGGCTATGCCCCATCCGGGAATTGTTCAAGCAGCGCAAGATGCTGGCAACCGTCTCCCTCCGGCTAGTGACCCAGATATACAGCTCGAGATACGAGCATCTTTGCCTAGTCCCATATTGAACGTAATTTGCGTCACCATGAATACGACGCAGCTGCGACCCTTCGTGTACACATTATGGGAAGATCGAAATAAGACTTCCTGCGATGAGAGTGACTGGGCAACAATTCGGGTTAATGAGTCCTGGCCTCGCTGCGCAAGCTATCCCCCTAATCTTGATCTGTACCTGAATGGAACGGAGTTCGATGATATCTTTCAATGGGGTTACAATCATGGTCGGCACAGATATCCGCCGGTCTTTCCGACACTTCCCGGGGACTATAACACAATTTTCAATGATACAACAGGTATGAGTGTGGGCTGGGGCTCGACTTCGGTATACTTGTTGGGAAAGGGTGGTCCGACTGATCCTAGTGGGTGGCCAACAAATCGTGGCAGAGATGACATTAACTATGTCATGTGTGGTATCTCTGCTGGTATCACGCCCTTCTGTTCAACTCGCTACAACATTACGACAGGCGGCGCCGCATTACAAGCAGTCTGCGATGATGAAGATGCACATCAATATATCAAAAGCGCCGGAGGTGCGGTACCCAGGGGCAATGAAACGCTGTCTACGGACTTTGTCAGTATTGCTAGTGAGTGGGCCAGAGGTGAGTATACTGTATGCTCCACGATTTTCCGGCCTGTTTTCTGATATTGAAATGCAGGAATTTCAATCGGTCACGGGCTAACAAAGAGGAACGTGACCCTCGATCGTCTCCTCACACAATTGATCGTGACATCACGGGACCTTAATCGTGCCTTGCCGTGTAAGTCACAATAACGATAATGACCTCCTCAAATCTGACAGACCATAGCTACGGCAGAGGCGCTCGCGGTGCTGGGTGCCAATATGCTGATTGAAAGCTCCATGGACGCTCCAACGGTCATGTTCTGGAACTACAGTAATCCCACCATTGATGGCTCATACCAATACTTCAATGCTTCGGTTCGAATGCAGCAGTATAAGAGTGGCGGTACTCAACCCTACGAGGAAGCATTTACTATTGTGTTGATTATCGTATTTTCCATGAGCGTCCTCATCCTGGCATACTTCTTGTTCCACCGCTACTGGTACACCGATTTCAGCGAACCCACACACCTCTTCACGCTCGCATTGCAGTCACCAGCCAGTGACAAGATTGCAGGCAGTTGTGCTACTGGACCGATTGGAGATCAGTACAACATCAGGTGGCAAGTCGATACTGATGACGGACATTACTACGTTACTCCTCAGGACGATTCAGTCACAGATCATGGCAGCGATATGAAGAAGAGGCGCGGGTGGAAAGAAGACGTTGAGCTGCTGCTGCGCAAGTAGTGTTGCACAATAAAGCCAAGCTATATGTCTCCCGCCAAAGTCTTGCTGGCCAGTTCCGTTACGCATTGTCGTGTGCATTCGTCACGCCTGCCCACCGACAACGCATACGAAAATGACATCGTACGTCTTCGTGAGAAAGTCAGCTTGAGCACGCGATTGTTGGATCATGATGTGCACTTACAACCCTTCTCGACGAATCTCAGTTGCCACAGAAGGGATCCAGAACACAATTCCCTCCGGAAAAGCCGTTACCCGGTACATAGGTCGAGCACTTTCCACAGAATGCGTCGTTGGCAGAATCGGCGTTGCTCGCTTTAGTGTCGATTGGACTAGCCATAGCCATGGCGGCGAATAGAGCCAGGAAAATGGAGAGAAGCATCGTAAGAGTATTTGTGATGGTGGTGCAGAATGTTGACGGGATTCATGCGAGTTCTGCGTTGCAGGTTTTTGAAAGTGACTGCACTGCTCTGAGGAGGCTTACGTATTATATATGCGAGGTCGACCCTCGTCGACTTTGACTCGTACAATGCATACTTTTGCAGAGGGGATCCTATGAATCTTTGAATAGATTCACGCCCTTTGCCCTTATCACAGAATGCGCAATAAAGGGAGCCGCTGCTCTGGGGGACGATGTTGCTTGTCATCCAAATTCCACGGACAGCTCCTCCAGGGAGATCCATATTCGCTTTACCGTTCGAAAGCAAGGCACGCAGTCATTTGACACTACAGTGCTGTCGGGTCAGATGCACGGGTTCAATTTGCTGGTATTGAGTTCGTTTGTTGGACCCAAGCATTTGCTAAAATCAGCAGGTCCATGCTTGGTGTAGTCAACAGATCTATAGTCATCGCGTCCACATCCCTGAGCGTAACCTCGACAGACAAACAGTATGACCTGGTTACGACCCGGTCCTGTGAAGTATTCAGCTTGGTACTGGGCCTTAATACGTGATGTAGATCTACATGAGGAATAAATAGATCATCTCTCGCGGGCCTGACACGAAAAGCTGCCTGAACAAGGAAGTGCCAAGGCTAGCTAGGAGCAAGACATGTACGAAACTGGTCTTCGGGTTCTCGCAGAACGTTCCTCGTATTGCCAGATGACGAGAGCAATCAGCTAAGTGATTGATCGAGCCAGTCTTGGATGGATCGATGTCAAATGTGGGCTCGATTGGCGATATCCTCGTACCCGGTTTATGAGGCATTGGATGAAGCTTCAGTGAAGTCCTCGACCTGATCATTCATTTCTCGTTTGGGACGCAGATCAGACTGGAGTGCAGGAGAACTCTCCGATGACGCGCTGACATGCCACATTATTGTCAACGACGAGCACTATCGGGCAGTCTCATCTTCTTCTCTATGCCGGATCGAGCTTAGCATCCTCGAATATCTCTGTCACTACTTGTTATCAAAAATAGTGTCATGTCGCTTCAAAGTGCATATTACCCGCCCCTCAGGACCTCGTCTGGTTGTAGGGCTCACAGGTGTTCTGTTCAAGATTGATGTTCAGTCCAAGAACTATCTCGTCGCTGAAGTGGATCATCGAACCTGAAGTATACACCCAAAAGGGAAATGTCATTACTGCAACCAACCACAGAACCAGGCAATATCGATCGTAACAGACCGAAGCCAATCGTCATTGCTATCTTCTTCCAGCAGGAGCGAATCCCTCAAAACAAATGCTTCCTATGTTCCCTTCCGCGGCTCAGAGTGCGAGCCACAGCACCCAATTCCGTCCTTCCGTTGGCAACTCCGATCAACCGTTTGGCACCATGTTGTGTCGTTTGGTTGTACGCTATGGTGGGCATGTCAGTCTGGGTCTGTGTTCTCTGGCGCCCACTGACGGACCTTTTCAACGAATCATTCCTCATGGGCAGTCTGGACCCGGGATGCAGATGCCAGCCTGAGCATCGTAATATTCACAATCTGGGCAAGGCACGGAGGCGTGAGGCTGAATATTCACCTTGTTCGACTTGTCTTCTTTGAGTTCGGTTGGAACAGCCATCACAAGAGCTGCGAAAAAAGCCACGAGGATTGAAAGAAGCATCGTGAGATGGTTTGGATGATAGAATCGATGGGTTATTGAGTTGCGTCTTGCAGCTGTCCGAGAAAAGAGCAATGTGAGGTGAGCTTTATAGGATGTGTTCGCGACAGTGACTCTGCTTCGAGTTCTCAATAAGCTTAACTGAGTTACCCTTGCCGACGACCATAGGGCGGACCATGGCTTGATGCCCTGCCCGTCCACTTCGATAGAATATTGATTACTGATCATTGCCAGGCATGTCGTTGGTCTGCCTACAGCTACCTCAATGGTATGGGGCCAGTCCATACGATAGCCAGAGCAACAATATAGCTATTCGCTTTGAAGAGTCGACTGTTGTGTCCTATAACTCGGAAGGGCACACTGTGTTTGCGGAAAGCCTGATCAGGGAGGCATTGGCAAGTAGTCTCATGATCTTTGCATCAAACTTGTTATGTACGCATGCTTCGCTGGCCCATGACTGTGCTCTCGTCAAAGTGTTGTTGGCCACCTCCGATAGATGATCCATGATCGATGGTCCTCGCAGTGAATACGGTCCGAGAGGCACTGCTCCTGAAGGAATGCTTGCTCAGTCCTTGTAATCGACCAACTCGAACTCAAATAAGGGGCAGAATTGTTGTCTAACCAATGGACTGCTGCGTGCTGATGGCTCGATCGCTAGAATTCTCGGCCGTACGCCCGCCGTACACAGATCTGGACCTCTTTCGATTGTCGGCCGCCAGGACGCCGCATGGAATCATGGCAACTTGGAGGCTTTCGCTCAAGCAAGTTTGTGAGCAATATTTCTTGGTCTGATGGACTTTGAGACAAGCAATATGTCTGTCGATGAGCCTTTGACGATGGGGTTTGCGCCGGGTCGAAGAAATAACGAGGATCAGGAGGTTTGACAGGAGCAGCGCCAGCGACTGGGTGCCTGTCATACCGTCGGGTACGATACTGGCAAGAATGACACCAACAGCACCATCTAAAAGCAGGTGCAGCAATCTTGCTGCAACCTACGCGCATGTTTCCCAACATCCACCCTCGATGCCAGATTTGTGTACACGGAACCGAACCCATTTTCCGATCGCTGGCGGTAGGTCCATTTGGACGAAGAATACCTATCACATGTGCCTGCACAAGGGCGCGAGCTCCACGAACCCATGATCAAATAGGTCTCGCTCGCAGTGAGCTGCGTATGGAATGAGCGCCGGAACAGACCTCTTGTGCAGATTCGAGGTCGATTTGTGGTCAAGGGTCTAGATCCCGTTTCCTCTTGAACATCGAAGCAGAATTTGTTCGCCGAGTTCTTCACTCCTGCTAGGACCCTGGCGTTTCATCGTGCTGCCTATCATCCGGAAATGTGAGGTCGTAGTATAATCTGGGCTTGTGCAACCTGGCTACTGTCGTCCCGGCGTGTTCATCCAAGCTTGTCCTCACAATCTGCCGTCGTCCATCCTTGGATTTGGTGTGGGGGACCAAGCGATCTGCATACAAGCAGGCTCGTTGTTTTTCGGACGTCTCCGTCTCTGTCTTGGTGAAGTGGTGAGAGAGCACGTGCCAAGACACGCTAGCGACGCGACGCGACGCGACACGCGTGCCTCCTCCCCTCATCTGCCATTTGTCGAAGACACTACTGGCGACAACAATACCACCTTCATAACACCTGTACCAATCTGATTGAATCATGCCTCACGCCGTGTCGCCAGGGAACGAGCAGCCAGACAGCCAGGAAGATGTCCCGCTTCCCGACGCTCCTGTTGAAGCAGGCGTAGAGAATAATGATGGCGATGTGGACATGACCGACGACGCACCCAAAACCTCGACAGCGTCGAACGGCCTTGAGAATATCTTCGACGACGACGATGACGACGACGAATTCTCTTCGAGTGCAACGAGACCAGACGCCAGCTCACAGCCACAACTCCCACCACAATCAGCTCCCAAATCGAAATTCGCAGAGCCCGAGACGCTAAAACAATACTACTCACGCTTATGCCCTTTCCGACCTCTATTCCAATGGCTCAACCATGCCGCCACACCACAGTCTGATTTCCAGAACCGAGAGTTCTCGTTTTGGCTGCCTGAGAACAGAGTCATTCGATATCTTTCCTTTCCTTCTGCAGATCTGCTGCGGAAACAATGCGTGCAAATGGCGCCGGAGCGTTTCGAAATTGGACCTCAATACAACATCAACCCGAAAGACCGCAAGTCGTTGAAAACTGCCTCGAAATTCAAACCTGTCATGAAAGAGCTAGTGTTCGATATCGATATGACAGATTACGATCCGATCCGTACATGCTGTACAGGCGCAAAGATCTGTCACAAGTGCTGGAGATTCATAGTCATGGCAATCAAAGTCATCGACACTGCTCTGCGGGAGGATTTTGGATTCCAGCATATCATGTGGGTCTACTCTGGGCGAAGAGGAGCTCACGCGTGGGTGAGCGACAAGCGCGCGCGCGAGATGGATGACAGTAAACGCAAAGCTGTCGCGGGCTACCTGGAGGTCCTCAAAGGCAACGAGAACTCCAAGCGAACGCTGAGGCGGCGGCCCTTGCACCCACACGTGGAGCGAAGTCTGGATCTGCTCACGCCGTACTTCAAGGAGGACATCCTCGCAGAACAAGATCCTTGGCAGGAGGAGGAGCGAATAGCGAAACTATTGAGCTTGATCCCGGACGAGAAGCTCACTACGGCGTTGAAGAAGAAGTGGGACTCCTCTGCCAATCGATCGTCGTCTCAGAAATGGTCAGACATTGATGCTTTGGCTGAAGCCGGAAGCCTGAGCACGTTATCCACCAAGCAGCTTGTTGAGGCAAAGCAAGACATCAGGCTCGAATATACGTATCCCCGTCTCGACGCTGAAGTGTCGAAGAAGCTGAACCATTTGCTGAAGTCGCCTTTCGTCATCCATCCCGGGACAGGCCGAGTCTGCGTACCGATCGATATGCGTCGCGTGGAAGACTTTGACCCTTTCAAGGTTCCGCTCGTGACAGATTTGCTCGATGAGATCGACCAATGGGACAGGAATCAGGGCGCAAATATGACTGAAGAGCAGAGAGCAACTGTGCAAGACTGGCAGAAGACCAGCCTGAAGCCCTACGTGGAATACTTCAGAGGGCATGTGGCGAGCTTGCTCAAGGAGGAAAGTAAAGGGAAACGTGATCGCGAAGATGACAGCATGGAGTTTTGATCGACCTGATGCATTATACAGCGTATGTACGATTCAACGCAACTTCGCATCTGCACTTGCATGATCATGATGCTACTGCTCTCCTCCCACCAGCCTACATTACCACTACTCATAACTCGCATGCGAGCATTGCACATCTTCACATCTTCAATATGTTAGAGCTTCTCCGCCTTTATGTAGCCTCTGGACGCTGTCCATATACAAAGTACGCCCACTGATAGCCAAAGATCCTGTCGCGAAACGCAGCACGCAATCTTGCACAGAAGACTTCAATCTCCTGTGGCGTGAACCCCATATGATTGGTGAACCGCCTGGAGCAAAAGTCCGCAACTCCCAAATCTAACCGCAGCTGATTCCATTGCCCCACTTCCCTCTGATGCTCATCCTTTGACCACCCCCCGATTAGCCACGGCATCCGATACTCCGTCACATTCACAAACCCTGCTTCTTCCATCCACCCTTTCATCTCCGCTCCAATATCAAACCTCATCCCAGCCGCGTTTCCGGCCGCACACATCATCTCGCCCCATTGCAGGAACGGATGGTCCGGCTCCAATTTGACGGCATCTGAGGTGAAAAACAACGAAGGCTCGTGTTGCTCAAGCCAGCCTCGCGGTTTGAGAGCGGAGAAAGCTTGTTTGTACACGCTTGGCCAATCCGGTGCGGATCCTAGGAGCTCGCGAGCATGGATGAGGTCGTATTTGTCCTGGTCGAGCCAGTCGACGTTGTAGTCGTCGATTTCGAAGAAGCAGTTTGGTGGGACCCAGGTTGGTTGGATGGGGCTGAGATCGATGCCGGTTACTTCGGCTTCGGGGAGGCTTTCGGCTACTTCTATGCACCAGATTCCAGTTCCTGTGCCGATGTCGAGGATTTGTTGGGGGTCTTTGACGGGACTGAGGTAGTGGCGACCTTTCAGTGCCAGAGTCCAGAGATGGTGGCTCAGGTCTTGCTGGTCTTGGGCTTTGTCGTCGTTGGGGCCCCAATGCTCGGTGGAGCCGTATGAATGATATGTTCTTCCATTTTCTTCGCGATATCTCGCTATAGATGAGAGCAGTGAAGTCGTGTCGGTGGCGGTCGTCGAAGCTGCGTAGCCCGAATCGGCGTCGCTGGGATCCAATCTCGGCAGAAACGACGACGCCGGCTCGTCAGCCACTTCGGCGGGCACCGTCGCGGCTACGTGGTCATCTTCAGCTACTTGCTGCACTTGTCTTTCTTCCATCGTGGGCCACGGGAGTCAACAATGACAATGTCATGCCGTCCAGTGGCATTCCAAGAAGATGTTTCAAAAGATCAGCATTGTCCCTTCGGCGCGCATTTCCCAGATTTCAGACGCCACAAGCGAATCAGCATCCATCCCGCCCTGCTTTTCCACTCCTGCGAATCATGGAATGCAGCGAGTCAGTCAGCGGGTGGATGAGCTCCTAGCTGCCGTCAAACTCTTCGACTGCAGGAGAGGTTGCAGACACTGCTGTAAGCTTACAGCACTGCGGCACTGCCTTCACGATCCGCTGCGCCAGTGGATCGCTGGCTGCAGACTGCAGCGCCGCATCTGCAAGGTGTGTCCGCGATTACCTGAAACGATTGCAAGACATGGAAAGAACCACGACGAAGGCAACAGAACTCTGCCTGCCAATTCGAAGTACAAAGTATAACATGGGCAGAACAAACAACTCTTCCACTCCTCTACAGCTCTGTTCTACTTACATTTCAGTAGTGATGGGATAAAGTATCTGGTGTTCGCGCGAAGAAGAATGCTAAGTCTCTTAGGCCGAATGCACATGCAGTCCGGGCATCAGCTTGATGCCCGAGCCCACATGATGCGCCAGTGAAGAAATCTTGCTCCATACAGGTGTGTGTCGCCAACTGTCGTCCTAGCAGCGAGACCACAAGACAGCCAGGAACACTCACTACTCGTTGGCGCTGCGGTGACCAACAAGCCCGAAGATCTCCGTGGGCTATTACCAAAGCATGGTTCTCGTGATTTCTCACCAATGCTTCAGAGACAGGCCCAGCCCAGAGAACCTCCAACCTGGATTTCTGAATACGCTCAACACGACTTCAGAAGAAATGGGGGATGGTGTGCGCTACCGCTCCGCTGGTACTCACTATGTCCGGTAGCACTGCACTCCCTCAAGAGTCGGTGAGGATATCAAGTTGCAATGGGCGGGTGAGGCCAAATCAGATGTCCTTCCAATCCTTGCGTTTCTCAATTCTTCCTCCAGATTGCATTATGTCATGGTAATCGAGCAATTGTCGGGCCACAAGCATGCGCACCTCGGAGAATGCTCAGAAGAGATTCTTAACGCTGTACAGGAGGGCCTCCTAGCTCAAATGATGGTGAGATGCATTCAATCACTGACAACCAGACGAATTGATTCCGCTACCAGCATGCTCCAGAGCAGTAGATGGGATCTGGCGAGAGGGCATCATTTCACCCAGCGTTCCACGATGCACTCACTCGATCCCGGCCCTCCGATGGCCACTATGGGCGTCCTTCGAAGAAGCTGCGCAGGTATTCAATAGTCACTGCCATATCATCACTTCAGGAGGCCACAGAAAGTGCGTATCGCAGTAGGCCTCAGCAAACCATTTCCGGCGCGAGACGGTAAGGAATGATGACGATCGGCCAATGCTCGTACTCATTACTTCTACAGACTGACGTGCTGTGGTTCGAGCACGGTCTGCAGTGGTTCAGATTTGCAACGACATGCGCTCTTCGATCGCCACTGGAACACGAGCAATACATCTATTCTGGACTAAGGTAAGAAACCACATTGGCAACAACCTTTGGTGTTCCAGCACGTCAAGCAGCCGAGTACAGCTTCGAAGTGCCGGCCTACCGTCCGTCGAGCTCAGCATCGGTATTTGGTCGCAGCCACTTCTCCTGACATTGTATCTTGTTTCAGTGCTATGATCATTCTGCATCTCTCGCTGCGATCAGAGCCCGAACGAAAAAGGTGCCTGACGTCAGCATGTCGACGAGCACCGAATGCTTCCATGTTGATTCACTGATATCTATGCTGCGGTCTCTCAAGCCCAGCTTGCTTTCAACATTTGTTCAGCATATAATTCTCGGCAACTTGTTATATTGAATATGTCTTTGACTTTGGCAGTATGTCGCTGGTAGTGGGGCACACGGCACACCACTGTACCTATGGCAGCCAATAGCCTGCGCGCCCGCTTGGACTAGCACACTACGTCTTTCGAGTGCAGAAGAAGCAAGATACCAAGAAGCTATCATTCGCGGAACAGGCTCTCCGAAGGAATGATGGCGGCCGGCTACAGCTGCACTTCTGCGAGACGTAGCCACTTTCCATGCAGCTGTTCGTGACGGTCCTCGAAGCCGACAGCCAGTTCTACTGCACTTCACGCCACAACCAAAACTTGGTACACAGCTGAGGTGGTTTGCATTACGAATGAGGATTGACCGGTACAGAGCATCTGGCTAGAACCACAGTACTGGAGAAGACTCCGTTTCGACAACGCTCGCATCCGAAGGAATATCACAATGGGTGGCGACGAGCCAGTCGGCTCCAAGCCCACAGTGCTGGTCATCGGCGCCGGTATGTCGTGCAGGTGGTCGGTTGCGTGCACAGTCACATCTGACAATCATGCTGCTCAGGATCGGCGGGGCTGTTGACCGCACATGCTCTTCAGATGGTGGGTCGTACAGAGCACCAAAAAAGGCAAGTATGACAGCCAACTAACGACTGTCTCATAGAAAGGTGCCAAGGTGACAGTGCTCGAACAAGATGCCTCATTTGATGCAAGACCTCGAGACTGGAATTTCGGCATCTACTGGGCGCAGGTCCCACTCCAAGAATGTCTCCCAGAGCATCTCGCCAAGCAAGTAGAAAATGCCCAAGTGGACGACTACCGCGCCGGCGAAGATGAAGTAATGTCCATCTACAACGGCAAAACAGGTGAACTCCTCCGCGAACTCCCAGCCCCATACAACATCCGCCTCGCACGCAAACGCTTCCTACGCCTCATCTCTCAAGACCTCGACATCCAATGGAACAAAAAGCTCACGCACATCTCCTCCGACAACAAACACACCGCAACAGCTACCTTCTCCGACGGCACGACAGCCTCCGGAAACCTCCTCATCGGCGCCGAAGGCGCGCACTCCCTCGTCCGCGAATTTCTCCTCAACTCCCCCTCCCGCGCAGCCCTCCAACCCTCCCCCCTCGTTGCAAGCGTCACAATGGCCAAACTCCCTTCCCCCGCCGCCCAAAAATTCAAATCCCTCTCCCGTCGACAATGCATAAATTTCCATCCCTCGGGCTATTTCAACTGGATCGGGATCCACGACGCTTACGGCGATTCTCAACCAGGAGATTGGACATTCATGATGATCATGTCTTGGATCCCATCCGACCCAAATTACGATGTTAAGTCATTGGAATCGAGTGAGGATATTTTACAAGATTTGAAATCTCGCTCGGAAGAATTTAGTGAGGAGTTTAAATTTTTGTGGAAAAGTATTCCCGAGGGGACGAGGTGTTGGCATAATCGGTTGAGTTATTGGAGTCCGGAGAAATGGGATAATAGGAATGGGACTGTGACTTTGGTGGGGGATTCGGCGCATCCGATGACTTTTCGTGAGTTCTGTCGTTCTTTCTCAATGTGCTTCGTTGCTTGTCTGATAATTCGATGCAATACCGCTATGTGGAAGTGCGCGTTGTACTAACCCATAATGTTAGATCGCGGCCAAGGTCTCAATAACGCCATTCTGGACGTGGGGTTATTGGCGCAACAAATTGGTGAGAAGGGTTTCACGGCCGAGGCCATTGAAGCTTACGAGCAGGAGATGATTCCTCGGGCGCAAGAGGCTGTGAAGACGAGTAATGAGAATAGTGAGGGGACGCATGATTGGGAGAAGTTAATGCAAAGTCCTTTGATGAAGATGGGGCTGAAGCAGAAGTGAGAAAGTTGTTCGGTCATCTCAACATGCCTGAGAATTTTCCTCGCGAAAGTGATACTGCAAAGGCAGACGATCAATGATACCAATGAAGTTTGTTTGATATTTGTGCATGCCTTTTCCTGGAATTGGCGACTGCACGTGTGATTGAAATACATAGAAGATGAACATCTCAGACGAAGTTCGACTCTGCTGTATCGCCCGCTCTGGCCACGCACGATAGCGGTCTGCTGTGCCGCTTCTCAGCTGAAGCTCGACTCAATGCACTCCACGAGAAGTGCAATCCCTATCTTTGAATCCGATGAATCCACAAGCTGGCGGGCTCCACTCGAATTCCCACTTTTGCAACCCGACGAAAGCCGACGATCGATCGAAAACGGAACGTCTCACGATAACTCCTCGCTAAATCGAAACCCAAAGAAAGGCCCAGTATACGAAAATGGAAGAGTTGAAGCATGAAGCTTAGGAGCATTCGTCCGGCTTGTCTGCTGCGCCACCGGTATCCAGGACCAAATCAGGTGTGGGCAGACTGACTCTTCGGCGACGTTGGCGTTCTAGATGGAGAAGAAATATGTTAGCCAAGAGAACATAATGCGAACAAGAACACAGATCTGTGGTAGATGGAAAACGAAAGAGCAAGGAAGACATACTCAGCTCCAGTTCGGCATCCATCAATCTCGACTGAATCCATAATCTCATCTTCTGATCATTCCTCACTTGCTCGCAATTCAGCATTTCGGTCAAATTGGCCTTGATCGCGAGCGGGTCTTGATCCATAGTCGACGAGCAACACGAATATTGAAGCTTGAAATCAGGAACTTCGTCTTCAGGTATGGCTTCAGGAATGTGCGATTGTGATGAGACTTTTCGTGGACGTGGAAGTGGTGTAGAAAGTGTTGATGATCCTCGTGCAGATGCTTCAAGCGTCGGTGATGCGCTGGCGGAGCTGGACGCCGATGATGACATGGTCCCTCTGGCTGCTGCAGACGGCGAGAGGGAAGGTGATGTCGGAGGCGTCGTGGAAGATGAAGACGAGGAAGCCGTGGATAATCTTCTTCGTCGTCGTGTCGGACTTGTTCGCATATCTCGTCCAGTGGAAGGAAGTATGAGGTCTTGTTGCAACATTGGGATCTAATAATTTCGCGGCGAAATGGTGTCAGAGTTCGATTGCTGATAGGCAAAAAGTTGAGCTACTGCAATGTCGCCTCCTCGGATCACACGCAAGCGTGGAAGCAACTAGCGTTCGGAATATCGCGTGGCTTTGACTATTGCTGTGGCTTGCAACAATGATGTAGAACTTGTTTGGGAATGTTCGCTCACCTTCTGAGAGGGATTTCTCGTAGCCGGCATAAGTATGATTGGAGGCTCCATGACGTGCGTTCCGTTTCAAAGGACCCGATACGCGTTTCTTTGGCGCACGGGCTTCTGCGTTGAATACACTGTGGAGCTTCTGGCTCTCGATTCTTGCAATTTGGTGGACCTCGATGATGGGTGATTCACGCCAAACCACACAGCACAACGGCGGCGGGCGCTGCGTGCAGTCGTGTGTCAGGCGAGTCTCGGTGGTGGGTGGATGTCTCGCAATGGTGAGGGGAAGGAAGGGAGGAATTGGCGATGTCGTTGCTTCTGTTGTCGCCGCAAACGTCGATGCCCAAATGCGCGCTGCGATTCAACAATTCTGTCGTCACGCCCACAACCTCGGGACGCGCGAAGCGACATGGAGTGAACGTCGAGCATCTTATTTCTTGAAGCAATTGTCAAGAATTGCACAATCCACCACCATTGACCAGTGTTCCAGAATCCCTGTGTCAAACGCTAACTTCAACTCTCCGGGTGATGATGCTGCCGCGAACGAGCCGTACCACGGCGCAGCATTCGACGCATCCAATCTCGATTATATTGCTGGACCCTTGAACTGCTGACGTGCGAACAAAGCACAATCGGCACATCTCCAGCGTCGCATGCAAGGAGAGAATTATCGCAAGACAATTCGTTCTCGATGCGCTCGACTCCGACTTCTGATGGCGCGGCCTGTGGACCAAGTGATCTCGGCCGCGCCCCGGCAAATGTGACATGGCCGGAGCGCCCCCATCACCTTTCATGCTCCCACGTGGAACGCCAGGTACTTTGACTCCAGATGCACCTCTGCTTCGAGAAGGTCAAAACCGGAAGCTTGCGACCTGGCGCTGCGCCAGAGGAAAGTGTATCCGTTTTGGGACCATCTCGACGAATGTGCAAGGCACAGAAGCAAAGTCCAGCTCACCGAGATCACAATGCGGCCACACCGGCATATCCAGATTGCAGCTTGAGCTGTGCACGACTGCTCATATATCTGGGACAGCTGACCACCATGCCAACCGGAGCGACTTCCCACGCGCGAGAATCTGCTCATTCGAAGAAGTGCGTGCCAGTCAATGCATCAATCTGGATGCACCGCCTTATCGAGAGCCGACACTGAGCTCTGCAGTTCTGTAACTCCCGATAGCACGCAAGTCTCGCGCATATGGCATGACGACTGCTGCAGAGGATATAGTCAGTGGTTCTCGATCGCGTTATTTCTTATCCCACGCTTCTCGACGTCAATGCAGAATATCAGACTTCACGACCGACATACCCAACATTCCCATCGGTCTCGCTCGTCCTGTGGTCGACCGAACCCTTACCAACCGCTCATCTCATCAATGCTCGAGCGCCAGCGTAGCAGTCCTAGCCATCTCATCATCTTTCCTAAACATTCCCAACAACTGACGTCCCTCCCAGAATCTACAGTACTTCTCATCAGCAAAATCTCCCTTCTCAGACATCATTTCAATCAGAGAGAGAAAACCACAACTCACCCCTTCCCATAACTAACCAGCACCTCCTCCCCCTTCAAGATCCCCCTCCTCCTCTTCGCATTCCCTACTTTTCCCGCACTCAACACAAAAATCCCCACTCGCCTCTCCCACCTCACCCCATCCGCTCTCTTCTCCGACGGAACCTGTATATAACAATCTCGGAACTCCGCATTTGGCCTCTCAGCTACACCACGATAATCATTCGCACATCGGGATTCGTTTCCCATAGTCGAAGCATCAACACTTAGTCCTATCTCTCGATCCAGACTGAGATCGTAATCTGAATGAGGATCTGTATCTGACAGGCTATTCGTGTGTACCAATCCGAGATAGAGTAGGATGAAAGAGTCTGGTGGGAGGTCTGCTGCTGCGAAGAGACCGCGTTGACCGTGTGCTGGGTGGGCGGGAGAGGTGATTGTGGTGATTTGGACGTGTGGTGTTATGGGGTGGATGAGATTTGACGGGACTTTGTCCCATGGGTCGGAGCTGTTGTCAGAAGGTGCTCGTGAGAGTTTGGGTTGGAGTTCAAGAGCTGCGGGGGTATAGGAGTGATCGGTGAGGAATTTAATGTCTTGAGGCCAATTGTCTGGTATTGTATTTTCGGTGCTTGTGGTTGTGGTTTTTAAGAGGTCTTGCTTGATGGTATTGTTGGGCTTGGCGGATGGTTTGAATTTTGGTTTGCCGCCCATCGTGATAAGAGGTCGTCTTTGGTTGCTTCGTCAGTATGATTTAGTTGTGGGTTTCTCTCAAGTGAGCAGTTCAATGTTTTACGATTGGCATTGTGTTGGTGGAAAGCTGCCAGGCAAGTGCTGCAACAGACACGCACAAGAGGAGTAAGAAGCGGGGGCGTTGTCAGGCATCAGCCAGCAGCTGTCAGGCAGATGTGAGCTTGAACACGTTGAACGATAACATGCTTCTTCGCAAGACTGATTCACTATTCTCTCAATTTGTGCATTTAACGAGTCTCAGTGTTGGACTTTTACCGCGAAAGTGACTAGTTCGTCATTCTGTCGAAGTGGACTATCCCGCCGATCCGCCAAGCCAGACACGACTACCCAATGCAGTACAACAGACAAGACATGCAAACATGAGGAAAGCGCAATCTACAGCGAGTCGTTTTGTGCCTCAATTTCCAACAATGCGCCGCTGATGAAAGTAGGAGTTGAGATCACTACGATTAGAATGAGGGAGACGTGTTCGTGGGATGCGAAATCTTCGATGCGTGTGATGAAGATCATCCCTCCTTTCGATCCCGATCTCCGCCTCAATTCTTCGTTTCCGGCAGCGTCAATTCAACAACATCTCGCTTTTCTCGAAATTGACACGCTCAACGGGCTTGTGAGTGTTATGTTGACTTCTGTTGTTTGTGATGTCTACGCAGACCAGTGGCTTGGCGCTCAATTTGCAGATTGGCCGTGAGTTAGTTACGAGGAAATGGTGTCGTCTGCGCATGGAGCGTTCTGGCATGCGCGGGTGCTATATTCACTTTGACGCGTCAGTCAGAATCGACGCACTGAAAGCATAGAAAGAGCCTCGAATGGTGTGTGGTGGTCTAGACTCCGAGACCACATGCTGCGCGTAGAATTCGCGTCTGCAAGCTTCATTGTTGGGTAAAAAGTTGGTTCCTCTTACGCCTCACCTGGACATCCCAGTCAGCGTGCACACGCTGCCCTAGACAATATTGAGTGATGCTGTACAGGCCATCTGCGCGGAGGTGAGTCACGAATGGATGTGTTGTTGCTGTCATTGAACGATCTGCAGGCAGCTGCACCGTCCTCGTTGATCGAGGTTATGTTCATTTTCTGTTGGTGAGTCTGCACCAGACATCGGATACTGCTGCCGTGAACCGCGATTACCTAGTCAGCAAAGGAACTCGGACAGCTTTTTTTTTCTCCGACCGAGTTCCTTGTTGAGCTGTCAAAAAACGTGTTTCCAGCTTCAACCCGGTTGTGATCGCCAGCGCTGAGCAACAGATGGTCTTCGCTTCTAGCTGACAGGTCCGGATACAGCTTCACATGGACTTGACTCACCATGACTGATGAAGCACGTCGCTCAGAGCGGCAATGGCAATATTTCTCTTCAACGTCGAAGCCTTGTCGCCTTCGCATATTGAGTCACGGAGTGAAGTGATGGGGCAGCACTGAGGTTGGAGCTCGCCTTGTCGTAGCTGCAGGCTGACGCGGGCACAGAGTATTGATGTTTACTCGACTTCAGAATGTTGTTTGCAGAGCTTCCAATGTTTACGTCCAGCCGTCGGACGCGAGGAAGTCATGCGATGCGATGTAGAGCAGCACTCCATCGCGATGCGCATCGGTTCTTTGCTCCAGCATGCCTCTTTCGCATCGTGTGACCATTTGGCAAGGGCATGATGAGCTGACGTCTAAGTTTTTCAAGCTCTTTCACCAGCTGTGCTCTGTTGCATGAGCATGTTGTCGCTCGAAAGTACATGTAGCTGCCTGCTGCTGCCATGTCGGCCAAGGGATGTACGCGACGCATCGAAGTTGTACCGTTGTGGTCTGATGGAGCCGGTCTTCTCCCATCATGTGTGATTGAACCTAGAAGAGCTGTAGCAGCGTAGCTGTAGCTGTAGCTATGGTGTGAGCATGTGCAGATGCACAGCAGGAAGTCAGACGTGCAGCAATATTGCTCGGGGTACATACGCGACTTGCGTTCATTGTTTACTGTTTACGCGCCGCTTCGTATAGTCCACGATGTGATGCAATGCCAATGTGAGCAGGATCTGGGGCCGACCATGACGCTTGGTGTATGGCTTTCGCCCATGCGACTCCAGATCATATGATGTATGATGATGCCGTAGTCAGCCTCGCTGCAGGATCCTTTTCGCGACGTTCTCCCGAATCGCAGCGACATGCGTGTGACAATCTGGCAATGGAAGCGATAGAAATGCCGCATCGACATTCCAGGATTTGCGAGCGCATGACTTGGTGATGAACGGGTTGATTCGGGCTGTCGTATGGCAACATGCAAAGCGGTCTGAGGAACGTCGCAAAGGTCGTTGTCGGATCTACTGTTCCCAGTTGGGGTTGGGCGGATTAAGCTCTGGACACACGAGCAGCATGTTCCAGATTGTTTGCTTCACACAGCAACCGCCTGTGCAAGGTCTTCAAGGAGCGCATAGATACCCGCTGACCAGGCTGGTCTGTTGGCAACTCCGGTGAGGGTAGCTCGCGTGCTAGAGTTGCTGCGCGAAGGGGTCTATATAGGCACGTCAGACATGCGAAATGAAGATGGGGGTGTCGGTGGTGTGCACACGCCCGCCGAGGGCTGGAAGTGTGAAGCCGTCGCAGAGTCAACACGTGCCATCGAGCAACAGCCGCGAAGCGAAGAGGATCCCGTCACGTACACAACGCGTATTCCGGCGTCACACAGAGCGACGAGCAGCCCAGCCCCGGCCAGCGTTGCCCACAGGGCTGTGCGCTCACTCTGCTCGCCCTGCCGCAGCCAGGATGGCATGGTATTAGGGCTTGCGTCTTCCGCGTTATGGGCACGGATAGTGCGACGCCATCAGCATCAGGCTGTCGTCGTCTGATAACCGTTCCTGGCGCAGCGCGGCTAGTCAGCGTCCCACAGCCAGCCAGCAGTCGTGCAGTCAGCGCCAGAGCACGGTACCCCTCTCGCAGCTCGGCATGGCCGTGATGAAGTGGGCGTCTCATGGCAACTGGCTGGCTCTAGCCCTCGGCCGCCCAACAAACGTGGGCGCGGGCGAGACTGGGGAGCAGTTCGCAGCACGAGCTACCAAGATCTGCTCGCGGCGACAGGTTGTTGTGCCTGTCTTCACGATGCTCGCCAGTGCTCGTCACAGCATAACATTGGCAGCGTGCCGTATATAGACCCACTGCGGGCGAGTGTCATCGCGAATGACGTACGGCATCGCGATGGCAGCGTGTGTCGCGGATCGAGAGGGCCGGCCTTGATCGGAGAAGGCGAAGCTTTCCACGCGACAGCAGCAAGCGGGCAGGCATTTCAAACGACCAGCAACGCCCATGCGCGTTCGGGCAGCGTCTGCGAACTGCAACTGGAAGCACGGCTAGCGATGGGCCCGCGTAGCAGCTCCATTATTGGGAGCGTGAGGACGGCATTGGCAACATCGTGAGCGATTCGACGCGGAGATTGGCTGCGTTTGGCTGTTGAGCGAGCGCAACGAGTGAGACCCTATGACGCCAGGCGGCACGATATCTTGGGAGGAGCGCTCGCGTCGAAGCGTCGATTAGCATTCGTCGTTGTCCAGCGCCGGCGGCTGCACAGGATCGTAGGAACAGCGCAGCTGAAGAAGGCAGTGCACGGACGGGCGTTGAGCGTTAGTCGAACGGCATCAACAATGGGCGATAGCGTAGCAGTCTATAGCGGCAGCAGGCAAGGCGTGTGTAGCGGTGCATGGCGGGCGGCGTGCCTTGCGGGCAGCTCTCGCAGCTCGTTACCAGCCTGTCCCCAGCAGTTGGCCAGGTGAGCTGGCTGCTGTGAAACGGAGCGCAGCAAAGAGGCATTCCTCGCCGACGCACGGCTTGGCGGCGAGAGGCTCTGCCCGGAGCCGTGAGGGCAGCTGCATCGACGATGTCGAACCAAGATTCTGCAGCGTGCGGCCATGAATATCAAAAAGCAGCGAGCGTTGGCATTGCTGCGTGCCCTGCTGCGCGTCGATCTGGCATGCTGCAATACATCGCTGCTATCGCTCTCATTTGATCGCGCAAGCGCTCGCGCAGTCGCCTTATTCATTCTGGTTAACCGAAAGCGGGTAATACGCTTTGGCACCAGTCCTGTGCTGGGTGGTGAGCGCAGCGTGCACAGGCCCGAGGGCTGCATGTCGTGTGGGGCGAGTGCTGCTTGCCAGTCTATCGGCTGTCGTGAGTAGCAACGCGCTGCTGAAAGCCTTCTTCTTCTTCCCACCACCTGCCCGCCCAAGCCACCAGCTCTTGATTCTCTCGTTTCGACAGAGCAGAGCAGCAGCAGCAGCAAGCAGGCCGGGCAGGTGCATTGCAGTCTTCCCCCGAGCAGGACTAGCCGTGCGGTGCCTATATCTCTACTCGGCGGCACGCACGCGGGAAAGGCTGCTCCCCAGGACGGTCGTAGGACCTCACCCTCCTCCACTACCACCACGAGACGCCTCTCCCCGCGAGCACTGTACCACGCCGGGCATGCAGACGGCCTGATCAGCGTCGACACACTCCCTCGCACCCGGCACCGACACTCTTTCCACCCGACTCGACCACTTGGCTCCGGCAGTCGCCCGATCATTCCAACATCACATACCCATAGCCATTGGAATACCAGCAGCACTGGCAGCAGCCATTGACTTGGTCGACATCGCTCCTCCAGCCCGATACCCACCATCCACCACGTATCCATCCTCCCATCAGCTGTGAGCTCCCGCCGAGCCACACACCACATCCACCCGGCACAATTACACCACTCTCGACCGGCATACCACCACTATCTCACCACCCAGCATGGAATTCTCCTCGCCTCTGGCGGCAATGCGTCCCATACCGGTACCTACATGGGGCGGTCGAAAAGATGTTCCCAACGGCCGTCCCACGTACCGTGGCTACCAGACGTTGGGCCCGAACAACAACTTCGACTTCAACAACATGAGCATGTACCACGAGAAGCCTCGTCGGGGCGACTACTTCACGTTGAAGCCCGTGCGTGGTTCATCTCCCACCGCGAGTCTGACTGCCGATCTAGACGCCAACTTCCACATCGATAAGAGGTAACCTGCACATTCCTCGCATACCGCGTGGTTGTCCCGCTGACAATGGCAAATCCAGTCCCCAGGCGCCCACCCCGCGACGCTCATTGTTCACGCAAGACCTCTTCAAGCCACAGCAGAATGCGTTGGGTCAGTGCCGACATGCAAATTCCTTGGGTCCGAGCGTTGGAACTCTGCTAACGAGGCGAGAACGAACAGACACTCCACCAATCGAAGTCGAACCTGCGCGAACTCCGCCCATCGTCCCCTCGTCATCGCCATACTACGAGTCCATGGACATCTCGCCCCTGCCACACAAGGCGCCATGCACTTTCCATCTGACCTTGCCGTCGCCAACGCCTGAAGCCACGCCCAGTCCAGATCTAGACCTGTCGCCAGACCTGTTGTCGCCCGATCAATTGCCTGCCCCCGCCGTACTTGAACGACCCATTCACCCAGCATCGCTCGACGTGCCAGAGTAAGTCTCCTGCAAAGCATGCCATATTCATTGAGATCGTCCTCGCTCACGTGCCTCGCCAGGCGTCGAAGACCCGCTAGTCGTCCAGGCCTGAGCCGAACCAAAGGTCTCTCCACAGGCCACATTCCTCAGCGCCCCACCACCGCTGAGACACAGCTACCACCCTTCCGCTTCGGCAATGTCGCCACCGCTGGCTTGTCATGCTCGTCGACGCCCTCGCTGCTAGAAAGCTTCACCGAATCACCCGTCGACGATCCGCGGCCGTCCGGCTTGGGCTCAATGCTGCCACCATCGCGAAGGACTTCTATCAGCAACGCGAATCGCTGCAATGGGTCACCGTCTGGCAGTCATGTTCGCAAGTCTTTGGCCGGACGGCCTGCGTTCGTACGACCACAGAGAAAGCTCATCCGCAGATCTCTCAGCATGTTTCAGCATCCCGACGATATCATGAAGGAGGAGCAAGAGACATTTGACCCACCATCGAGTTTGTCTTCAGTCATGGACATTGAGCAGGAGCCTACTCACAAGCTGCCGTATTTTGTGCCCGATGACGAACCCGAAGGCCTGCCCAGGATCACCCAGGAAACGATGCTTGATGTTCTCGCCCAAAAGCATTCTGACAAGTATGAACGCGTTCTCATTGTCGACTGTCGGTTCGAATACGAATATGAAGGCGGACACATCGAGAGTGCGGTCAATTTCAACGATAAACAACACTTGGCCAGTGAGCTCTTCAGCCCGAATGTGCCCAGTGGTAATACCCTGCTCATCTTTCACTGTGAGTATTCTGTGCACCGTGCACCTCTCACCGCGAAGTTTATCCGAGGCCACGACCGGACTGTCAACGCTGCCAACTATCCCCACCTCACGTATCCAGAGATGTATATCCTAGATGGTGGCTACAGCAAATTCTTCGCCGAGAATCCCTCCAAATGCTTCCCACAAAACTATGTGGAAATGAACGATCATCGTCATGAGATGGCATGTGAACGTGGCATGGCAAAGGTCAAGCAACAACCACGCCAGAAGCTGTTCCGCAACCAGACCTTTGCCTTTGGCACGACATCTGATGACATGGACGACTCACCAACCGCCCTTGGTCGTACGTTAGGTTCTCGATCACAAAGCACCTTTGCCGTCGGCGCCGACATTGCAGAGGGCATTGGCATGTCGTATCAACGACGCATGGCATCCTACTGATATACGAATACCCCTCCTGGCCTTGGTGCATTGCATAGCACGGCGTTCTAGGAGCGACTTCCCTTTCGCCTCGATTTTGCGAGGCTTTTCTGCGGCGTTCAAGCGAGCCATTCCAGTGGCAATTTCCTTTCAGGTGCAACGTCGGCGGCGACCGACCCTCGGATTTTCTTTCTGGACGATCAACTTTTCATTGCGTTCCCTTCCTTTATGTCACTTTACGATGAAGACCACGGCACATCAGTACAGTGACCGTTGGCAAAGTGCAACGATACCCAGCATCCCCACAATCCTCTCGGCCTTTTTTCACCCACAGGCGAACCTCTCTTAGCAACAACGAATTCCTCCTCAGCAGCCCGGAACAGAACGTCCTCCGGAGCTTTCACGCTACTTTTGACAGAGCGCAAATTTGTCACCTTCCCGATTTCTCCCAACAACAACATTGAGAGGCATTGACACGCCATTCCACCGCCATTCGTAAGCGCGGGACAACACATTGCCTTGTCCCAGCCCTGGCTCACCGGCACGATTGCAAAGCCGGTCCACAGCTTCAACCCTTTCGAATTGTACACCCAGAATAAAACAGCATCCATGAACGCTTGGTAGCCAGGAGTTTCAGACCCACGACCAAACCCCCAGCTTCACCAATGAAACGAGCTTGCAGGATTGTACAGACTAGGAAAGAGGAGAGCGCGCAAGGCGCAATTGAACCCCAGCTTTGTACCACAATTTGGAACCCTGGTGGCCTAGATGACCTCGCTTTATGCAGGCAGCGCCAGGTCCGACTTTTGTACTACTACTGTTGTACTACGAAACCTTTATCTGGTACCATGAAGATTTACCTGGGGTCAGCAAGCAGAACCAGGAAACGGAAGAAGAGGCTGATGACATTGAATAACAACAGTGTCTCTCGTTCTCTGCCTTAATGTCTCAATGAAATGAATCATATTCAAACAACTCGTTCCAGTGTTTTATTTTCCCTGATCAGAACGTTTTCCCCTTCTTCGGCGTTCGTGGCCACGCTCCACTGCCACGCGGTCCCGAACCATGTTCTCTCATCAATGCCTCTTTCGCGGACTGTGTTCCGACCGCGTCGTGCCGACTGTGTGACGCGGTGATGTCGCACTGCATGCAGCTGACCCACTCTTCGTACACGCGAGCACAGTGGGCGGGTGGCGCCCCACTGTGACCGACTTTTTTTCCTTCGACCTTGCAGTAGCAGAATTTTTAACCCTGTTCGATCAACAAAGACGTGTCACTTTCCTATTTTGGTGCTTTACGAGATCCGGGAAGTCGGTTTCTTTGGTGGGGGAGCGCGTTTTGGGGTGTTATGCAGTATGCAGGATGTATGCAAGAGGTACGTATGCCAATGGTGATTGGGTGGAGACTGTTATAGTAGAGAGGGGTATTGTTGTTGTGGGATCGTTGTGGGTGTTGTTTCTGTTTCCCTTTCTCTTTCCTTACTTTTGTACTTTATGTATGGCTGCAGTGCGATGCATGGGCGTTTTTGTGCTCATGCTAGGGAAGGACACTCCGCGTAGCACA
The DNA here is from genome assembly GCA_013365235.1 of Cercospora sesami. Lineage (NCBI taxonomy): Eukaryota > Fungi > Ascomycota > Dothideomycetes > Mycosphaerellales > Mycosphaerellaceae > Cercospora > Cercospora sesami. The sequence continues at coordinate 25,962 of JAASLG010001415.1, forward strand.
TTTGTACTCTGAGGTGCATGAGCTGCAAGGTGATTGTGGCTTGGTCCCGTGTAGCAGGATTGAAACACGCGTGCTTTTTGATCTTTTTCCTATTTGAGTGTAAGGTTGGTTGCTTGGGAGATGATGGGTCAATCCTGATTGGGAATCTATTTTATGCTGCTGCTGTGTTGCGCCGAGGTTTGAACAATAATGAGTGGATGGGGTGTGGTATACGGTTACCCGCGAGTGATTGATATGATATGCCAGAACGCCGAAAATGCAGAAGAACCCCGGACAATGCATTGCTCGCCGATTTGCCTTGTGGCAGAAATCTATTAGATCCCGCAAGTGTATTTGCCCTCACAATTGTAGTTGTCCCACAAACAGTAGATTTCTAAAGGAAAAGAGAGGAGGGTTAGTAAGTGCCTCAGAAATGCGGGTTAGACTGGAAGGCTGCATAGCACTCCCTCCTCTCGGTATACATACGGTGCTTGATTCCGTCCTTGTTGTAGTATTCAAAGTAATTCTTTTGCTCCAAAGGCAGTTTTGCTAGAGAACACAACACTGTTAGTCTGCGGAGCGGGCCCGGTGAAGACAAGAGACTCGATACGATAGACTTACGATAGCCTGGAGTTTTTGGGAAAGCGACCGACCCGCCAATTTGCTTTGCAAATGGTCCTTGGTAGTAGTGCATATATACATCAACGTCTCCGGTCTTTGAACGGAGGAATGGAAGACTCTCATGATTGTTCTCCTGGTTGATTCTGGACTTAAAGTCATTGATTGTGAGTGGCGGTTTGTCGTCGTCCCAAGCCGTGTAGCTGGTGTACTTGTTGTTAGGGTTGCTTTGGTCGCGCGACTGGTCGATGCGGACGCGAGTGCAAGCTTGAGTACAGCCGGCCAGGAGGGCGCCAGCGGCCAAAATCTGCGGGGCTTTCATCTTCCTGGTTGGATTGTTGTTGTTCTGAAAGAATCGCTGACGATGTTGCTTTTGCGTGAAGGACTGGATGATGCGATGGAATGGGAAGCTGGTGGCAGATGATGTTTTCTAGTCGAGAAAACTCTCTTTGCTTTATACCTTTAGCATCAAGCAGGCTGTTCTCTGCTCTGCTGAGCAGTTGTTCTAGCCATGCCGACTCCTATACTACTGTGCATGTCAGCAACCTCGATTAGGTCTTTCCAGCCTCAGCTGTGTTCGGTTGGCCACCCATTGTTGAGCCTGCGGCTACAAAAGAGGGTCGTTTTGCTTGGCGTCATCTCGTATTGTACAAGTCTGCTGGTGTTGCTCTCAGGAAGGCTGCAGACGGGGACAGTGTATCAGTCCGTCTTACTTGCCCGTAGCGGAGCAGAGTGTTAATTCGACTCTTGCGATGTCCAAGCACTGCGTGGATTTCATAGCTTTGTAGGGCTTTGCAATCCTCTAGGCTTGGCACCGAAGCCGTATAGTGATAACCCCTGCGGTTCTGTTCAGCAGTCCAGCTTGATCGTTATTTTGAGTTGAACACGAGGCAGTGCTTCGAGCCTCACAACAGCGAGCGACCGGGTATGACGCCAAGACAGCGAAGTCATCAAGCCAGCACGCTCTTCTGGAGCACCGACTTAACGGGTTGCGACCAGCGGACTCCAGCACTGCAACCAAGAGCAGAATAGCGTCGGTCAGCATTGCGAGTTCGGAAAGAAAAGAGGATTTGCTCCAGAAATTCATGTGTTCTGTCGCCTTTCCCCTGCCGTGGTCTAGCGTAAGCGACCAATTGCCTAAACAGCGTTGTGATCACCACGGAACACCACAGCGCGAAACAGTACACTGCGAAGCAAAACACGACTCCAGCACGCGACACACACTGGTCCGAGGAGACATGGCCTATGCACCTTGACGCGGGGTCTGATTCTCGATGGCTTCATGACCTTCGTTCACGAGTCGTGTCTGCAGATGTCGGAGACGTATGCGCATGCATAGTCATTTAGTCTCGTGGCAGTGCACATGGTGTGCAGATGTGGCGTCTTGCAGGTCGCTCTGAAGATTCATGCTGATTTTTGTTTTGCTATTCTTGGGCAAAACGTTGTTTGCATGAGTTGTACCGCCGAGAGACCATAGGACGATTATAAGGTCATCCCTCAATGAGCGAGTCTTGGTGTCGATCAATTTTGGATGACGTTGCGGCGCGACTGGTCGAGTTGCGAACAGCGATGCTTTTGCCCATTTTCTGCAGACTCCAATGGCAGTCGAATGCTGAACATTAGTCGTTGTACGATTAGTATGCTGTGCTCATGCATCTTTTGGATACTGCACCTAAGACCTCACCTATTGCTAATTGATCAAAGCTCAAAAGAATGTTTGTTGCTTGCAGCTACATCAAAGGATATCCCACTTGCCAACGATGGACATATTTCGATGTAAGCAAATGCCTTTTCGCGTGCACAACAAGAATTTGTTGAGAAGACGATCTGCAGGCCACATCGGAGCGGTTGTTGTTGCTGTTTCACAGATATTTGTATCTTGTCGCGCTGCTGTGAGTTAACGGTTCTGCTAAGAGGCTTCGCAACGTTTGTCAGAGCGTTCGCCAAACAACGTGTCAAGCGTAGCACTCGACAGCGCAAAAGGGAACTGCACATCTCGCGACGACGAGTGACGGACTTTGCGTTCGTCGGTGCTTCCAAGACACGTCAGTGCTGTTCATATGCGACGTTCGTTCCAGCCCTCTCGGGGCAACAATTGAGCTGGGCGAACATCGAATGCCATCCTCACATTCCAAATCGGGGGTTGACAGTTCCAGGCGGAGGATGTGACAAATTTCATGCAGATGGCAAAGGTGGCCAGTGCTGCTGCACGCGGCAACATTGATGCAGCTCACGCTTCGTTGACCGGGGCCCACGCTCAAAGCATTCAAGCTCATGACGAGATCTTGACCGCTACAACAGTCGTCGTGTCTTCGTGGAACGTGGGAGATTCTCAGGACACTTGTGCGATGTTATAGGATCCAGTATGTCCTCGAGAAGGACGTAGACTCGACCCTTGAGATTGTGTTGCCGCGAAGGTCCATTTCGCGGCTGGTGCACAGAGAGATCTGTACAATTCGCAGACTGTCCCGAAAGCTGGGATTCATGTTGCAGAGTCAAGCTGACATCAATGTCGTCAGATGGGTTTGCTGTTACTGCCGGTAGATCTCGTCGGTCATGGCCGCGTGTACCTCGATTCGGACACCCCCAAATAGTGAAATAACTCCTTCTTGCCCCTTCCACCCGAGACACTGCTCGTTCGCATTTATGGCATCGTTCTAGACTGATCTAGTTCTTGGACCGGGTGTTCATCGTGATAGAGCCTGGAGTCCAGATGATGCTCGTTGGGCTCGCTAGGTAGCTGTCCTTACACGGCAGTGTACAGCAGTATGGAATACGTTGGCCTTCTAGGTCTTTCCCTGGAAATCCTGTCATCTTATACTGCTTGATGGGAAGGCCCGAAATCGCCGGAGAAGAGTGCGGCGTCCTAGAGACGAGTCGCGGCTTGTGCTTCATCGTGACGCCAGGAAGCCTGTCGAGCCATCAGAACCCTCTTCAGCACCATACAATGGGATGGAAGATTGACGACTGTCATCAAGTATAGATGCTGTCGTTGTCTTCTACGAAGAAGAATCTCGGAAAGCCCTACGTGGAGACAGAAGACAGAAGACCGGCTCGGGCCGCGCGGTTATTCATCATCCAATACGCAAGCTCCCCCAGGAGAAGGAAGGTCGATCAAGTCATTTTTCCATTTTGACATGCTCGACTCCAAACATCCAAAAAGCGTCAAACACCAAAGCGGCCGCACCCGCCATGGCCGGTAAGCACTATTCGGCTTATCGCTGTAGAAGAAGATGCCCAGAGGAGACCCGATATTAAGCACGAAGAACGCGCCCGCACAAGACCAATGATGGTGGCCGACCACCCTGTCCGACACCACGCAAGCACATGGGCCCTCGTTGACGCTAACACTATCGTGACTACGCATCGTGGATGGCCCGACGTCTCGCAATGCGCACGCCTGCTTCAATGAAGACGAATTTGCAACGCGTTCAAGTCGAGCAACGATAGAAGGGTAAGCCACTTGACACTAGCACTTCTTTCCTATGTCTGCTCTCGATCCTCCCAACATGTTTGCACAACAATCCAGCAGCCGTTGTTTACGGCTGCTCTCTTCGATCATCTAGCATGAATCGGCCATATTCGATTTTCTTGGCTGCGGCAGTCCTCTCTGTTCTGCTTATCATTTTCTTCTACACATCTGAATCACATTTGCTCTGGAGAGAACATGTGCCAAATTGGAAAGGGAATCCATCTCGCATCAATGTTGAGACTAGCAAAAATAGTGCTGTCGAGGCATTGAAAGATGTCGCCGAGCTTCCAATTACAACGACGCTTGCTCTGCCCACGGCCACTTTGACTGTCATTCCAAGCCACGCACCGGAATCAAACGAGACTGCCGCAGACCAGGCATCGGATCCCATTGATGCTATCGCCGACCAAACGTCAGAAGCAATCGACAATGTCATTGATCAGGCTTCGGACCTTGACAGCACCGATGCAGATCAATCACTAACATCCAACGAGGTTGCCGAAGAACAAATACCTCAAGCAGCTCTCGTCATAGCAACAGTGCGCAAAACGAACAACTCCTGGCTCGACAAAGAACTGAATGGCCTACTTGGACCTGGTGGCCGCTTCATGCCCTACATTTACCTCAACGATGACCCAACCGCGCCACTTCACACTCCCAAAAACAGAGGCCACGAAGCCATGGTCTACCTCAGCTACATAATAGACAACTACGACTCACTACTACCCATCAACATATTCATCCACGGCCACCGCACAGCATGGCACAACAACCTCATGCTAGGCTACAGCACTTCTCAAATGCTCCAACGTCTCCAATTCGACAAAGTTCAAAAGGACGGATACTTCAATCTCCGCTGTCATTTCAACCCTGGCTGTCCCGAACATCTGTACCCGTTCACGGACGAATATAATGCAGACAAAGCCGAGGAACTTTTGATCAGGGACGCGTGGCAAGAAGTGTTCGAAGTCCCGGAGTGGCAAGTCCCGAGAGTGCTTGCGCAGCCTTGCTGCGCACAATTCGCCGTGACAGCTGAACGAATTCGATTCGTACCTCGAGAAAAGTACGTCCATTTCAGAGATTGGCTCACGTACACGCCAATGTCGGATTACATGACTGGGAGAGTCTTCGAGTATTTCTGGCAATACATTCTTGATGGCTCCCCTGTGTGGTGTCCCGATCCAAGAGTGTGCTATTGCGAGGGCTATGGAGTGTGCTACGAAGATCCGCAAGATTATGATGAGTGGATGGATTTGAATCATAAATGGGGAAGGCTGGAGAAGAGGTTGAATAACTGGAAGAAGAAGCTAAGGGAGGGGCAACGTGAAAAGAGGGAGATCAATGCAGGATATTTTGTGGAAGTGGCGGAAGACGCTGGGGAGTTTACTTTTGGTAGAATGGGGAGACGAGAGCTGAAGGAACAAGCTGAGCAGTGGATTCGATCAGGACCTGATGGAATTGGAAAGAGAAAGGCGAGAAGAGATGCGGCGCCTGTGGTGCCAGCTGACCAGGGTGAATGGCTACTGCAAGAGATGGATAGAATCGAGGATGAACTTGGAAAACGGATACAACAGGCTCTAGATTGTGGAGCAAAACCAGCTTGCAAAGCTGCGGCTTTGAAGGCTACAGAGGGTTTGATAAATCCTCTCTCCGAAGATCCTGGCAGAGCGCAGAAGAAGAAGCGAACAATGCGATCAATAGAAGCATAAAATGGAGCAAATGAACAAAAAAAGCTGCAACATGCACGCCGGCCTACAATCCACTCCCAACTTTCATTACTACCCTCTTCACTCCAACCTACGCCTTACTCTCCTTCCCCTCCCCCGTCAAACTCTTACTCACAAACCCCTTCCCTCCATACGCCCCCCTCGTACTCTCCCCCACAATAACCTCCCTCAACAACTTCAACCCCTCCTCCGCAAACCTCACCATATTCCCCACCCGATCCCCTCCCAACCCCGTCTCGACCTCCCTCGTAAACGTCCCCCTCTCACAATCCACCGCGAGAGCCACATACCCGGGTGTCCGATTCCTCGTCTCACCCCCCGTAGGCCCCGCCGTCCCACTCTCACTCAACGTATAAGTACTGTCCAAGTCTTTCCTCACATGTTGCGCGAGTCCGGAGACGATGTCTGTTGTGGGGCCCCGGTAATCTTTTATTGTTTCTTGGGTCCAACCTGCGTAGGCGATGCGGGAGGGGAGGGTGTAGAGGGTTAGACCGCCTTTGTAGAATTTTGAGGCGCCGGGGTAGGAGAGGAGAGAGGAGGAGAGGAGGCCTCCGGCGGCGGTTTCGGCGATGGAGATGCTTTCTTTGCGGGTTGTGAGGAGGTGGGCGATTTCTTCGACGAGGGGTTTGAGGGATGGTGGGGGGAAGGTTGGTGGGGTGTAGTCGATGTCGGAGGTCGAGGTGGACATTGCGAGAAATTGGTTTTGAAGTGGGTTGTCTGGTCTTTTGAGAGTTTGGTGTGGCGGTCTCGTCAATGTTAAAATGGAGTGAGGTGCGGCAAGTCGAGATTGAAGACTTGTTGCAACTGTCTTGCGCCGGAAGCAGCGAGGTTGAAGCAAGATTTTGCTGGAAGTGGGAATCGAGTGAGATCGAATTACGCTCGTGGCTGACAACATGTAATCGAAGACTTTATGCTATGCCGGTCATTAGAAATGCATGTAGCTTCGAGATGTTGCTGACATTAGCATTGACGTTGAAGCGGGGAGCCCATGACGTGCATTGAACGACGCCGAAGTCGGAGATTCATCAGAGACAACTACATTCACATGCAGGAGGAAGCAGTTCTGAAGTGTTCGCCTGTTCGTTCTGCAGCACTGAGATGGTGAGATGAGGCCATGGCTGCTATGCTGGTGCCGTGTATGAAATGAAAGCACGTCGAAGCACGCCCCACGTCATCGATTACATCTTCCATGCTTCAGTATTCTCCCTCCTGCTTGCACCATCATTACACATAGCCCTTTCACCATTTACCTCACTGCGCGCTCTCCATAAGCTCACACACGGCATGAAAGACTGCCCTCGCGCGCTCGTCCTTCTGCAAAGCCTCATTTGGTCCCGCACGTCCACCGTTTCGCCTCCCCAGTCGATCAGAATGCCACCGGATCTTTTCCTTCTTCAGAATATCCACTAGTTGCTGCAGTTGCGAAAGCGTAGCTTGCGACTTATCAAACCCGACTTCGACCCGCCCAGAAGCTGGATTCTGTGTGTACCTTGGTGCCAGTCCCACCACGCCAAGGTAGAACGCTTGCGCATTAGCTTGCATCACGGTCTCTTCTGACCACGAAGCAACATGAGCGCTGATGTTAGGAGCCCATAGCGAGTCTCGTGCTGCTAAACCTCCTGCGTGCAAGCCACGAGCGGGATAGGGAACGCTTGGGCTGGATGGTGGGAGGGCTTTCCAGCGCTCGTCGTAGATTGAGAACAATCTCTTCGCTTCTTCCGAGGTGAGAACTGTAGCTGGTGGCTTTGGCGCTGCAGGAATCGGCCGTGGTGGCGGGGCAAACGAGGTACGATATGACGATTGCGGTTGCTGAAAAGATGCTCGTGGCCCTCCTGGGTTGAATGTCGCCCGCTTGCGTCGTGTATCGGTACCGGCCGGAAATGTATCACTTGGCATTGCAAAGAAGCGCATGTGTGCGTCGTCCATGGGAAATCTATCTGCCGCGAAGAAGTGATGGAAGGGGTCGAAATGCATCCCAGCGTGGACGCCATGCAGATCTTGGAATGCTTGGAATATAGGATCCGGATGCGATGGATGATCGGAAAACCCTGCGAACTCATCTGCAGGGACGAATCGATCTCGCATGTTGTAACTCGACTGAGAGTACCTTGGCCGCGAACGAGACCGCTCTTGAGAAGGCTGTCTAGGTGGCATCTGTGGAGGAGGTGGCGGCGGCATTTCAGCACGCGTTCGAGAACTTGGTCGACGTGGAAGGTGCGGTCGATCATTGCGTCCTTGGCGGGCCTTTGCTTCGTTGAGACTGCTTGTTGCTGCTGCTAGTGTAGTTTCGTGTTGTTTGAGCTCGTCCACGATACGTTGCAGGTAGTTCGAGTTGATATTGCCTTGCCTCGAAGCCTGTGCCAGTTTCTGCTTACAAGCACGAACGTTGCGGCGTTCCAGCTCGACGGCATTCTCCAATGCCTCCACCATGTTGTTACCTGCCGTACTGTATCGTTTGGAGCGAGGCCGTGATCTGCTGTGTATATACTCTGGTTCGGACCCCGTTTCGGATGCTGTATCGTCCTGATAGTCTACTTCGATGAAATCTGGCACTGGCTCACGAGGTGCATCTCGAGCCTGTTCTCTTTGTGTCGTCCATGCTGCCGGCGGCGGACCAGTCTGAGCGAAGCATGTGCTTGCCTTCCGTGACGGTATCCTTGCATTTTCATCTTCTGAAGATCGTTCACGACTGCTTAAGCTACGCTGCCGCCGAATTTGG
>JAASLG010001416.1:0-48168 GCA_013365235.1 Cercospora sesami
ATATCCTTCTCTGCATCTTACTTCTTGTCCTTCTCGCTGTTCTTCCGCCACTCGACTTCCTTCGAGGAACACTGTCGCGTTGCAAAGGAACTTCAGGCTCATCCTCCACCTCATCTGAAAACCCCTCGAACTCGCTCTCACTTTCTGTCTCCGTTTCTACAGTAGGATTGTGAGTTCCCAGACAAGCGTTGCGCACCCCATTCAGCACACCTGCCTCCACGGCGTGTAATGCGCTGTTCGCTCGATGTTCTAAGCGAGGGGTGTTCTGCGGACGACCATGACGTTGTGAAGTTGACCGGTAGTTCCCTTGTGCTCTTTGGGGCACGCTGTCGAAGCTACCCGACAGCCTCTGCGACGATGAGGGCAGCGGCACAAGACTGAGCCGTCGAGCGGGTGCTACACCGCGCTGCGAGAGGTGCCGATTGTGAGAGTAGGCAGGTAGTGTAGGCGCGTACGGTGGCCCAGACATGACATTCGAGAAGCCAGACAAGCTTGGTCCTCTGTAGTCGAACGGCCCTGGTGCCAGAGGGCTTGTAGGGAGAGATGTATCCGCTTGCAAGAACTGCCCCAGCTGGGACAGGAGATCGTCGTCACTGTCAGTCGAGTCGCTTTCTGTCATTGTCTCCGCTTCGGAGTACTCAGATGGCGGAAGCAGTTTGGACAGCCTGCCGGTCTTGGTCGCCGCGTAGATACGAGCTCTGCGACTTCGGTGGTCATTCGCCGGATCACGCGTCGCATTGCTGTAAGGAGGCGGACTATCGCTGCTGGCACCCCCATTCGCAGGTGGTGCACGCTCAATCGGGAACACCCAGTTCGAAGGATCGGCTGCTGCAATGGAGTCTGGAAGCCTTGAGTTGTTGTATCGGTCTCCCAAATGTGGCCTTCTGGAGATCGAAGGACGTCGGATCCAAGGATCGCCGAAAGCGCGTTCCTCTGCGAATGTCCGTGGACGAGGCGGAGAATATGGCGGAGGTGTAAAGAGCTCGCCATATGCAGGCGTAGGCCCACCGACTCGTATCTCTTCCACGATACGTTGCACGTTTCGGTCTTGCTGGTATGACTCCAAGACTTCGTACTCATCGAAGTCGGTGATCGAAGCCAGCCAGGAATTATGCTCGGGTGTGAACCATGCGGGCAAGCCATGCATCAACGGCTCACGATTGCCATCGGCTTGCTGCATCACCTGTTCAAAAGAGGGCCGTGGTCCGGCAGTTGCGTACTCGACCCACATCGGCATATGGAGCTCGAGGGAGGCTGCCATGCGCGAGATGAAGTGGTTGCGCACTGCTCTGCGCAGCTGATCCGTGGTGGGCGGTGCATATCGAAGTTGTGTGAAGAGAGCTCGGCCGGCAGCTCGAATCAAGTCTTCACGTCTTTGGTAGATCTGGATGAGAGTGCCAGAAGGTAGCCCTCTCTCAGCCTCGACAGCGGCATTGTGCACCGGGGTGAGTATGCCTCCGTTCATTGGTATGTTGCTCTGCAGCTTGCTGCGCACGTCGGTCCTATAGCGTCTCTCAATGCAGTCTCTGAATAATCAGCCGGCTCGATGCCTGAACCCACCTTCTTTAGCTTTGTCCGCATGTGGAAGTGCATCTTCGGTTCTTTGTGATGGCATTCCTCTTGCGCTGCATGAAAGCCACGCGGGAAGTAGGACCATGGCCGTTATCGGATCTGTCGATTCCTTTGTACATACCATTGCGGTGTAAATTTTCTACAGCTCCTTTCGCTGGAGGCGATCCCATAATCCGAACGCCTGTGCTATGCTGGAATGTTGCAAGTTCGGCCTCCTACGCCTTCGCATCTGTCTTTTTTTCATCATACAAATCCTCCCATCTGTAGGGTTTCCTGCCCAAAAGTTCTCGTTCCGCATTGAGCTCATCAAATTTTCTCTCTTTGTCGGCTTCCACCTCTTGTTTTGACTTGAAGCCGTTCGCGAACCATTGCTTGATGCCTGTTGCAAAGTCAGTATCATCGCTTTTCGACCTGGATCATGTCTCGCCTACTGTTCACGCAATACGGACATAGCACGTGTGCTCGCTTGACCCTTCCACATGCGCTACATTTGTTCAATGCTGTGACGTCCTTCAGTGCCTTGCCTGCCATTTGTCGATGCCGCTTCTTCATGTGGCTCGTCTTCTTCTTAGGCACCGCCTTCAGTATCCCATCCCATATTTGCTCGAGTAATGACGGAATGGGCACAAGTACGGCAGGTAAAAGGCTCGCGGCAGCTCGAAGTTGCTGTATTTGCTGGAGAAGAGGTATCCGGCGCACAGCCGCTTCTTGCGGGAGAAGACGCGCGCGCACCACTGGAAGGAAGGCCGAGAGGAGAGATGTTGATGGAGCTCGTAGAGTCGCCATTCTGTCGATGTCGTCGGCGCTGTGTTTCGTGTGCGGTGCTGTCACTGCTGGAGCAGCTTCATCACGGGCGGGCAGATCTGCAGCGCGCTTGATTCTGCTAATAATGCTGCATAAATGGCGGCCGGTTCCTCGTCGTGTGATTGGTGGTGGAGGTCGCGGCTTCCCCTGTCGGACCCCTTGAGCTTGGACACGTCCGCACTTTCTCCATCCCGCTCCTATACCATTCGCAGCAGGAACACCTCCCTCGACCCGTTTACCACATCGCCTTGCCATCGCCGTCGCTCGCTGAATCCACGCCGCCCGATATACCCTCCGCCATCTCCTCCGAACCTCCACCACACCGCCAGCGACCATGGCTGCCGCGACGATGAATGCGCAGCAGCCCCAGAGCGTGTTTCCCAAGAGCCACGTTGGTTTCGACAGCATCACCACCCAGATCGAGAAGAAGCTGTTGAAGCGCGGGTTTCAATTCAATGTGATCTGCGTCGGTATGTCAAACACATCACCATGCCGCACATTTGCGCCGTGAAGCAGACTTGGCACTCAGCCATTGGGCGATGAGGAGCTAACACCCATCTTCACGAATAGGTCAAACCGGTCTCGGCAAGTCGACTCTGATCAACACCATCTTCGCATCGCACCTCGTCGACAGCAAGGGTCGTCTGACACCCAACGAGCCTATCCGCCAAACCACCGAGATCCACCCAGTCGCACATGTCATTGAGGAGAACGGTGTGCGTCTGCGCCTGAACATCGTCGACACTCCTGGCTATGGCGATCTCGTCAACAACGACCGCTGCTGGGATCCTATCGTCAAATACATCAAGGATCAGCACAGCGCATACCTGCGAAAGGAGTTGACTGCTCAGCGTGAGCGATACATTCAGGACACTCGCATTCACTGCTGCCTGTACTTCATCTCCCCAACCGGCCACTCTTTGAAGCCAATCGATATTGTCGTGCTCAAGAAGCTGAGCGAAACCGTCAATGTCGTGCCTGTCATCGCCAAGTCTGATAGTCTCACTCTGGAGGAGAGGCAGCTGTTCAAGGACCGCATCAAGGAGGAGTTTGCTTTCCACAACATCCGCATGTACCCCTACGAGAATGAGGAGTACGATTCGGAGGAGGCGGCAATGAACTCCCAGATCAAGGTATGGCAACTTCTACGCCTTGCGCTGTAAGCTCTACTGACTTCAATAGTCCATCATTCCATTCGCAGTTGTCGGCAGTGAGCGCAACATCAACGTTAACGGCAAGACCGTGCGTGGCCGCCAGAACCGCTGGGGAACCATCAACGTTGAGGACGAGAAGCACTGCGAATTTGTCTACCTCCGCGACTTCCTCACCCGCACACACCTGCAGGACCTGATCGAGACCACTTCTCAGATCCACTACGAGTCTTTCCGTGCCAAGCAGCTGCTCGCACTCAAGGAGAGCTCCGCCCAAGTGCACGGTGGTAGCCGGCCCATCTCCCCAGCAGCGGACCGCGAGCTCAGCAGACAAAGCCAGCGCATGACCATGAACGGGTACTAGACATGCTTCCATTTCAAAAATGATACCCAGCACTTGGAGCATTGATAATTTACTCTCTTTCACCTTGCGTGGCCTTTTCTGACTTTGCTTGCTGACATGGGGTGCAAGACCGCAGCCGAATATGGGCAAAGTGCGACTGCCGGTGGACAGTGCTCCTCCACCACCACCGCCAGCTGCTCACGCAGGCCCTCCGAGCATTGCTGGATCGCATGGCACGCCAAATCATACTCGTGGACCTGCCAGTCAAGGATAGACTTCTGATGCTGCAAAGTTTGTGGAGTATTGAATGGACCTCTCTTTACTTTCATGTCTTTATACTAGGGATCGGGAGCTTGATGTGACAAGAAGAAGAACAGGAGCCGCAGCAGGGCGACGGTACGGCGATTGTCATTTTACACTGATACCAACCACGGCAAAGCATATCTCTTTTGTCAGGAAATAACTAGTGATCTTTGTTGAAAAGCGTGGAGTATGCTGGGAGTGTGTAATAGCATGATATCTTGATAGTGTTTTGTCAAAATGGAGACCAGTTTCTCGTCAGCCCCGCGCGGCAGGTATTTTTCAAGTGAAGAAGTGAAGTGTCGCATCCGAGGAACGACTACGTGGGCCCGGACTTCAGTTGCGGCGACCGAGATCCACGACTGTTTGTTTCTTCGCCTGCCCGTTGCGCTTCACTTCCTGATGCCTGCAGCTAGGCCCACCACATAACGTACGCAGGCTGAGTCATGCGTTCGCCCTGTCGACTTTCTCAGGAGCGCTTCCGCACAATGAAGAAAATCAATCATCGCGTACATTAGACAAGATGGCACGCCGCGTTGCCCCCAGAATGCCACTGGGCGAGCTCAAACCCATTACATACTACACGAAAGATAGAGAAGAGACTGACATTTTGCTCAACAAAGCAGTACTCGGCGCCACCGCACCAACCGAGTCGACACACAACATACAATCAAGAGCAACACTCAAGTTCATCGAGGAGCTTTCAGCCCTCTTCGGTCCACTCCTCAAAAAAGCACAAAAGTCTACACCAGGCACCAAGAAACCGCGACAAACCTTCAATCCCTTCGCTCGATGGTTCTTGTTGAGCGCACCAGAAACCACCATCAAGCTTCTCGCTCAGCTTTGCGTCTCGCCTCCACTACCATCACGCAAGAAGAACAAGTTGGGATTCTTCGATCTGCCTACAGAGACGCGTCTACAGATCTACAATAAGTGTTTTGAGCAGCGCTGGGAGGATTACCGTCAGACGCAGCAGCGCACAAGCAAGCACGACTATCTTCCACCAACTCTCTCGCATTCGGCGTGGAAGGATGCTGTTGCTGCTGCTACAGAGCCGCTTGAGCCGGCTATTTTGCGCGTAAACAAGATGGTTAGACAGGAGGGTTTGGGAGAATATGGCAAGTTCTTGGAGAAGGAAGTCGTCATTTTGCGAGACGAGGAGCGAGAGCTGAAGAAGAAGGTTCGCGAGGAGAGGAAGCATTTGGCACATCTTTGGGCAGGACAGAGCTCGTATATGGGTGCGAGAATGTTGGACTCGCATGCGGAGAAGGTCGGCGTGCGTGAGGCGAGGGTGGGAATGGAGAGGGAGATCGAGCGATTGGAGAGGATGGGGTGGTTGGAAATGAAGTGAGCGCGCTTGGAGAGAAGTGAGGACAAGTGAGCATCCTCTGCCATTGATGGCAGACAATAAAAGTAATTGATGTCTCGTGAACAGAAGACTCATTTGTTGCCTAGTTTCACTGTATTTGTGGCTCTGGCATGAGTGACTCCAGGTTCGGTGACTGTTGTTGTGGCCACGAAGATAGATATGCTGACCGCAGGTGCACGGAGCGATGGTACCCTAAGCGCAACAAACTCATTGTCTCCAATTTTTCTTTTGGATGTTTCTGTGGTGGTACATGTGGGAAATTCAAGGCGAGTGGACGCACAGAAAGTGTGAGAAGGGTGATAGATTGCCTTGTTCTCTATATATCTGAGCAATTCTGTAGTCATAGATCTGGAAACCTTGGCCACGCATATACGTAGAGACTCTTCGAGGTGTTAAACAAATTACCGCTATCTCTCGATTTCTAGTTGTTTCCATAGGCCCAAATGTAGGCAAATGAACTTCGAATGCACAGAGTGATATCGTGAGAGGTCCGGTATACGCTAGTTATCTCCGAAATTGAATATGTTTCTGAGGTCGTCGGCATGAGAATCTTGATGGCGAACGAATGGAGCGATAGCGTGAGAAGGCGCGTGAGAAGGCCAATGAGCTTATGCAGTCTCCGTATCTAGAATTATCTCTAAGGCCGCGTAGATGGAACGTCGATGGTGAAAGCATATTATGATGGTCTGAGGAATTTGGTAGGCTCATGCACTCTCCAGATCTCGCAATGTTTCTGAGGTCGCGCATGTGGGCTCCTTGACCGAGAATGCATACGGGAATATCGTTAGGCGTCGTATGCGTTCTCATCTCGGGAGCTTCCAGATGGTCCGTGGGGCAAATAACGCGACTGTCACCGAATTTTAGCATGTTTCTGAGGCTGTATCTGTAGAGATCCCAATTGTCTATACAGGGAGAAACAGCAAGAGAAGTTTCGTACACTATGACTTTGGAGTCCGTGAATGGCACGGCACGATGACATGGCTCTCTTGCTGGTCTCCATGCTGTGGAGCGTTACTCTGACATCAGTTGTAAATGTGCCGATGGCAAATGCATAGGAGCAACATCGGAAGTCCAGGAAGCTGCCGCGAGTCGCTCCAAGCTTGTGGACAATGCTTTGTCATTAGAGGTGAGCATGCCAGGCGGGAAAACAGAGAGACTGCATCGGAAGCACTGTCAAATGCATCCATACTCCGAGATTCAGCGGCTTACGTTGGCGCTCGAGCTGAAAAATTAAATGATGAGAAGTGTTGTGGTAGACAGAAGCAGAAGAATCTGATTGCCGATGCTGTACGTTCTTACAATCCGTTTCCCTCAATTGGACCTAACAAGAATGAAGGATCGAAATCGTTTGTCTCCAGTTGTGCTGCCAGCTCCAACATCAATTCCGGCTGTCCAGATTGTCCCATATCATAAAGCGGATCCCACGGCATGTAAAACGCATTCGAGTCTGCTGCAGTACTTGTCTCTCCTTCGTGCAGCGAGGTCATATTCTCAGAGCCTGCTGCTTGTCCCGTGGTACCAGCATCTTGTTGCTCTTCTGTATGCCATGACATTGTAATATTTGAGTCGTTCGGTCCCGGCACGATTAGCGGCTCCTGCGTCCTCACAGGATCGAGCAAACGATGCAAAGCTTCTAATTCTGCTTTCCTCAACGGAGCCACGACATTGGATTTAGATGCCATTTCATCAAGGATGAAGTTCAATGTTGTGCTCCAGCTGGGGTCGGGAATGTAGGATGGTAGGAGGGAGCCCAGAATAGAGAGGAGCATGCCAGATGCGAAAGCGTATTCGAGTTGGAAGGGAAGGAAGGTCTCAAGCAAGCCACGTTCTGTGAGGGATTTGAGCATGAGGATGATGGTTGTGGCGGACTCGGCCGACGCGTGGAGGAGGGCGGATATGGGAGTGGCGAGCTGTTGGGGCTCGGAGGTTGCGGGTGGAAGACTGAGCATCAGAAGCCACATTATTAGGGGACGAGTGGCAAGCACAATGCACTGGGATCAGCGTTAGTGGCGCTATTGTTGGTATGGGCCTGTTGGAAAACGTACATGGTGATATGAAAGCATTACGCGTCTCAACATGTGAGGCATCTCAGTCTTCGAAGGCTGGTTCAATGTGTTGACTACACTTTCGATTTCATGAGATACTTCGGCCAGCCGATGGAGGATCCAGGTTGTATTCTTGACAAACGAGGTGCCAAAGCTTTCATCCACGCTGTAGAGTGCTGTAAACCTGATCAGATGCTGGCATCGTATACAGAACAACAGACTTACTAGTGCATGTCGTCGCAATGAGACGTGATAACCGCACCCGAAGCATGAGAGCCTTGTCCAGAATTGAGTTCTGTCTCTCAGGCGGCATGAATGCAGCGACATCGTCCTCGGAGCCAGGTGTGATGGCGCCCATCAGGGATGACAGCTCTCGATCGAGCACATAGATTACCCAGAAGACTTTATGGCATCGTAACGAGAACTCTGGACTGATGACATCGTCGGGAATATGTAGATGAATGCCTTCCACATAGCACAATCTCAAAGCTTGGCCAATCTGGACATGTTAGCTAGAGTCATGATGTTTCGTCAAAACGACTTACATATTGGTAAGCAGTGACCCGCATATCAATCGATTGGAAGTACAAGGCAACTAGTGCCAAAACCTCGATCGAATGCATGCCCTCTTCATGCAGCGTCGCAGCATCAGGTAGTAATGCCATGGCACGCGCTGCAAAGTCACTACCCGGTACGGGTGATCGGCCAGGATGGCTCAACAGTGCTTTTCCATAAGCCAGAATGAGTAGGTATTCCACGAACCACAATCGCTGTTCAGTCGCGACCTGCCAGGGCTCACGATGAAATCTTTCGAAGTGCCTCATGAAGCTCGCCTCATCCATGATCCCGAAGAGTTCCCCAAGCCGAAATTTCACGGAATTGTATAGATACAGCGCATAGTCGGCTGCAGGAAGATCGTTCAGATCGCCAGGCTCGACAGCAGTCTTTGTTTCCCACCGAAGTCGGAAGGCTGTACCATCGTTGTTGAGTAGCGCGGAGTCATCATGAGTGCCTGGAGAATGAGGTCCGAGAAGGAACAACGCTCGTCGACAGAAGGCCCAAGTTGAACTCGGCCCAAGATAACCTTTTCGCTTCATGTTAGAGAAGGGTTATGACACTGATTGGAAGATACTCACGAGGTCGGCCACAGGTATCGCGTACATATGGGAGGGTTCTGCTAACCAGCGGGTTGTGGATTGCAAGTAGACCCGAGGCATTCTCGTTCACATTGGCCGAGCCTGACCTCTCTGTGGCGTTGCCTGGAAGTTGTACTGCTGCAGCCGCAGCTGATGATGCTTCTGCTGTAGCATTTGTTAGCTTGTATTCGTACGCTTTTTGGTCAGCCACATGTACCAAGCGCATCTAGGCTTCGCGAACCGTGCCGCGAATTTTCTGGTTGCGCATTTGGCGCTTCGATGACTCCGTAACCATCATTGTGCTCTGGCTCCTGCTGTGTAGCATTTGGTACGTTCGGTGGCGAGCTCGCTGATGGCCCAGTGAGTCCTCCGACATTCCGTGCTGATGACTGCGAAAGTCTCGCCCGGGCCACCCTCCGTTCGAGATCCTTGAGGTACCGTTCTGGAACCGAGACATGCGGTTCATCAGACGGAAAAACGCACGTGTCTCTCCGTCGCGCACATCGCGCACAGGGCATCGAGCCCGAACACTTGATCTTTGCTTGTCGGCATTGTTTGCATCTGTGAATCGGGTTTCGGTGTAAGAGTCCGAGACGATACCGGTCTGTGTGTGCGAAGTCGGCTTCAGCGGGGATGGTCTGACTTACGCTCGCGGGGTCCTTCGTGGAACTCTCAGTCTTTTCTCCGGTGGCTCAATGATCTCGTCGTCGATTGCGCTTTCGTCTTCCATCCTGATGATATTGTGGTTTGCGGCATGGCCGTCGTGGCAGTTCACAGGTGAGGTGAGGTGAGCCTAGCGCTCTCTAGTGCGGGGCTTCCGCCTCGTCGGCCTCGATAGCCGAAGTACTATCGACGAAGGCATGATGCTGACAATCACTCTCAATCTTGTATCTATTGTATTTGGTAAGAGCACTTCAACGGATTGTATGCCGCTACTTGGAAGTTTGATGAACGCGGACAAATCTGGTCAGAAAAGTAATGTGCACAAATTTCTTCCATTGACCAAAAGGTAGTCACAACCCAAGTAGCGGTTGGCATTGAAATCTGCCAGTATGGGCAAGTCCAGAAGCTTGGAAAGGCAGATGCGACAGTCGTTTCGCAATGTTCAAGTGCTATCTATATTCTACTGGATGTGAATTCAGCCTCCAGCGTCGGCCATGGACTTTTCGAGAAAATCATTCAATCATTCCAATCATGCAAACGAGTGGCTCTGATAGCGAAGCAGCGATCAGTCTCTTTCAGCTCAGTGGGTTAAGTCACGAAGGAGCGTTCGCTCAGCCTCTCTGGTATGCGTAATGCGTACGTTCAAGACAAGGTGACCGAAGCGCTGCCTGCACCACTCCAAGCCTCAGTAACAAAGGTCATGGTTCCGAAATTCCTGTTAGCAAACCCCTGCTTTTGCCAATAACTGAAGTGTTCTCCAGTATTGATAGTACCAGATGTACGCTTGCCCTGTCTGACAGAGAAAAATTGAGTGAAGGTTGCCGTACCATGAATAGAAGGCTTATTTTTCCGGATGTTGGTGCAGACCTTGTACGTGGAGAGTTTGTCAGCAGTCTGGAAAGAGCCGTGCTGCACTGCGTTCTTATCTCCGCAGGGATCATAGGAACCGAAGCTCTCCACGATGTAGTATTCCGTCAATGGGTCGGTGAGCCAACCGTACACGCCGAAGTAAGAGCCGCTTTTACCAGGGCTGTAAGAACCAGAATACTTAATGGTTCTGGTTGCGATATTAGTATCAGCAGCACAAGAATACATGAAAGCAGATGAGTGTACCGAGGACCACCCTGTGACCAACCAAGCCCAGTAACAAAATTGGTTCCTCCTGCCCATTTCACACTGTATGTTCCTGGAGAGGTGTCAGCATTCGTTCGTAACATCAAACTTCGGACTTCTCACCTTGAGCCTGGTTGTACTTAAATTGTGCAGCATTGCCATTGTAGTTCTGCACGTAGTCGATGTTGAGGCTCTGTGCGATGTTGGCGCTCTGCTCCAGTGGCACGGCAGCGGTGAAAGCCCCGCTCGTGTAGGCGAGGAGCGTTGCGATGGAGAACTTCATGATGGCCGGGTTCGAGTTAGTAGATCTTGGATACTGCACTTGTGACAGGGAAGTTGACGAGTGAACTTGTCGTTGATCGCAAATCGAACGTGGTGAGCCTTTTTATACCTGTATGGTCCTCAAGACGCCTTACCTTCATTCGCACCGGATGACCTCGCGACATCAGATCATGGTTTCTGGTCTTGCATCTTCGTACGCCTCGTATGAGTTGGGACTTTTTCGGCGCATACTGTCGGAATAATTCACGTTACCCGAATGGCAGCCTACTGACAACCTCAAGCCTGCTACTCCATGCTCTTGCACAGTTTTATCGGTCATAGTGGAGACGATGTCCAGCCTAGCAAGCATCATCGTTTGTGGGAACTCTGAAAGTGGAAACCGCACCGGATCAGCAGCGACTTCATGTGGCCACTGTGTTCGTACTTCATGACCGCTTTGCTTTGGTAAGAGGTAAACGTGGCTGCAGAACACAACGTAGACCTGGATTAAGCCTCCGCGCCAAGTTTGGCACAGGATAATGTCATGCCAGTGTATTGATAGAACATCAACGAGAGCTGATGTCAGGATCGATATGCTTTCCCACCAATCGCGGAATGCAAATCTCTCCGCTGTCGAATCTTGAGTTTCGTCTCGAGAGAATGCTGTGTGTGTAATTGGAAAACCGTGAGGGCATACCTAGCTTAACATACTTCATCGCCTTGTCCATGAGCAAAACTACTGGGTTTAGGCCAACAGCGAGAGTCCGAGCGGATGCTATTCATACCGTCAGCATCTGGAGAGCAGGCTCTTCACGTCAAGGAACTAGGCGTTTCGTCCGATGTTTCCGAGGCTGGCCTGGCGAAGTTCGCTGCTGTCGAACTAGACTTCCCACTCGCCATTTGTGCTTTGACAGCAACTATTCAGACCACAACAGAGGCGGGCGTGCTCATTTGTACGACGAGTAGAGCTCAATCATATGAGGTTGCCGCCTGGAGGAGTCCCAAATTCAAAGTGCGTGCATTCGCTAGCGGCATCATTGGAATCGAGCCAAAGTGAAACCCTATGTTGTGAGGAGAAAAGTCTAATTGCAAACCGCATAAACCGTTGCCGGTCAGCACGCGGTGGAGCGGCCGTATGCATAGACTGTACATTCTTGGACTTCCATGCGTTGCATTGCGACTAAGTTCGTGTCTAAGCTTGCTGATGAGAGATTCTTGCAAAGGCTTGCACTCCTGTGACTCTTCTTGGGCGACTCTCCATCGCCAGCGATTTGCACTTCGGCAGTCCAAGTGCATACAACGAAATGAGCATATCGAGATGGAAAGGGCTCCGGACATATTGCCAGCGATGGTATGGGTGAAAGGTTGCCAGGTCTGGAAGGGAGACGTCGAGAGTCAAGACTTTGAAGTGCCAATCTGCGCACGGTTGCTGTGCCAAGAGGGACGGGGTGGACTTCACCTTTACTTGCATACTCCGCCTTCCTCCTTCGTGGGTGCAGCAACAGACACAAAGTTCATCATTCTGGAGCCTCGAAACGGATGCACAAAGGTGTTGCCATGCTTCTGATTAAGCACAACTCGGTCCGACCGAGTTGCAGACATGGCCAAGTTGACAGCAGCATTAGCTGAATGCGGACGCCGGCTTCAGGCCGGGTGCGAGTGGTCCGCATCGACAGCGACGACGAGCGGAAAGCTGATAGCTGATAGCTGATAGCTTATCATGGTGCAAGGCAACGAGATGCGAGCTGGCATCGCAGTGCGAGAGCTATCATCGCACTTCAGCTCCGTTCAACTAGAGCTCCCAAACAGGCAAGTAGGACCTGGGCCGCGGGTTGCCGCGCGGACCCATGTTACACATGACCAGATGCTACAACTTCAACTGGACATTGCACTCATCTATGAAGCATTGCGGCCCCCTTCAGAAAATAGCATCACAATCGAAAATGACCCTCAAGCCAGCATTGTCGCTAGGCCAGCATGTCAAACCCAGCGCATTCCAATGTTTGCAACTCCCATTTACTCGCAGCATCTCGACACAAGGCCGCAACAGACATAGTACCACCGCCAGTCATGACACGCAATTTACAGTCCAGGATCCGATGACTGGAGCGGGACTGCCTACAGGAAAACCATTACACCGGCCCTTGAAGAGCCTACCGCTACCTGCCTTGCTGAGGACGATCTTTTTGGGTCAATTGTTCGCCAGCCCAGCGCTTTCGAATCTGGGAATGGGTATGCTGAGCCGTCTAGCAAGTACACGCAGTGCCTTGCTCGATCCTGATAGGAACATCATTCTCAATAAAGTGCTACGAGCATTGGTGTACAACCACTTCTGCGCAGGAAATGAACAGCGGGAGATTGTACCTGTCTTAAACCGTCTCAAGGCATCTGGATATGCTGGAGTAATCCTCCAATATGCTCGCGAGATCGTCGCTCATGGTGCTGCCGAAAGCTCCAAGGTCGATTTGTCTTCCAAGCATATTCAGATGTGGCTGGAAGGCAACCTCAAGACTCTGTCGTGCCTCAGCAAAGGTGACTACATGGGCATGAAGTCAGTACAACCGTTGCTCAACTTCTGCTTCTCTGCTGATGCATTTTCAGATATACCGGGGCTGGCCAAAGTATAGCCGAAGCACTGAAAGCCGGCGATGAACCTTCAGCGGAGTTCAGTGCTGCTCTGCACAAGATAATGAGAACAGCCCAGGCACAAGGCACACGGATCTTCCTCGATGCAGAGCAGCAAGTGTTCCAGACCACGATCGATCGCTGGACGGTGGATCTGATGCGACAATACAATGTTAATGGCGAAGTGCTCGTGCTCAACACCTATCAAGCATACCTCAAAGCAACGCGGGGGATTATTCGTGATCATTTGAAGCTCGCACAACAAGAAGGCTGGGCGTTGGGAGTGAAGCTCGTCCGAGGAGCTTACATTCTGCACGATATTCGGTCACGCATACACGATACGAAAGCCGATACAGATGCATCGTACAATGGAATTGCGCGATCACTACTCACTCGATCTTACGACGATATCGGACCTGAGAACTTCCCCAAAGTCCGCACATTTCTGGCTGGGCACAACGCAGAATCAATTCAAGGAGCCGCGAAACTCCACAAGAACCTCGTTCTGCAGGGAGACAGGCCAGACACTTTGGAATTCGGCCAATTATATGGAATGGCAGATCACGTCAGTGGAGAATTACTACTACGTGTTGAAGCAGCGCGGGAAGCAGCGAAGCATCTGACCGGCGAGGAAGCAGAAACGCAGAAGCAAGTCGCACCACGAGTCTTCAAGTGTGTGCATTGGGGATCCGTGCGAGAATGTCTACACTTCTTGACACGAAGGGCCGCGGAGAATCAGGGTTCGTCGGACAGGCTGCGGGATGGTCTGCTGGAAGCCAGACGCGAGCTCTGGGCACGGCTGCGTGGGAATTAGTACGACATTGATGATGAATTTGACGACAGCGTTTAATGATATTCAATTATGATGATGATGATGATGATGATGATGAGCACAAGCGCCATCTCCTCAATGACACGCAAGATAGTGAGGGGTGGCGGATAGCTGTGCGTACCTACGGGCCACCATCGCGATATACTCGGCATCCAAAGCCGCTGAGGGAAAATCGGCTTCGATTGCGGGCGGAAGTACAACCGGTGTTTCACCGCAGGCTGTTCTGGATCATCTCTGATACGGTCATCGCTCGTCAGGCTGTCGACGTCTCGTGAGAAGATTCGAAGGTCGCGTTTTCGTCTCAATGAGCAGAGGCTGGATCTTCTTGGCACGGACTCAGCTCCTTCGAGGTAGCCGTCTCGCTCAACCACTCTAAATGTGTTCTGGACATACTTTCCACATAACTCTACTTTCTGCAGAACTCGGATCCCAAACTGCCAATTGCTTCTGAACGAGGATTCTCGTCAGCCGTGCTAGAGCCCGCTCAGTAGACATCGCCTCGCCCAACTCAAGTATTGGGAATGACAGATTTACTGGCGGCAACTCTGACGCGACCTCTCTTCTCTGGTCACAATTCCATGGCAGCCACACCTCATGCAAGACTACGTTCCGCAGCGACATTGTCGTTTTTCATTTCTAGTGGCAGAAAAACGCCGTTCCGGCCATGATTGCAATGACCTATCTATGAATCGCCTTCTTAGGCCAGTTCAAATTCGGCAGCCGGGCATTGCAGGCCTTGTCGCTCGGCTCGGTTCAGCTGATCTGCCTCAGGCTGAAGCAGTTCCGAGGGATCCGGACGCACCTCTCCTGCATTGTCGGTGATCGATACGAAATGGTCGTCGACCGAGACAAGAATACTCTCACGATGGCGGGACACATCTACTAGCTGCACACTCTCGCCAGCAAGGTACTGGCTTTGCTTCGAAGAGGCTGTGCTGTGGAATGCCCTCAGCTTCGGCCCCCGAATCCAGATAAGGCATATGCGGTGAGCCTATCTTCTGGAAAAGTGAGCCTGTGACATCCTTTTTCAGCTTCGAAGGATTTGCAATCAGTATGTTCTCGACCCTCTGAGCAGGCAATATCTCGGGTCAATCTTGACCAGAGGACCAGACGCCTTCCCCAGACCCCAGACAAGGAATGTCGATGCCGCGTCGGTGCCAAGATTTCGAGAATCTCCAACGATCCCAAAGTGTATGTCGTCCGAAGCCTGTATACTTCTGCAGACTGTACTCAAGCAACCAAAACAGCTCCCGACGAAGATCTCTCTTTGCATAAGTCTTGTACCGCGGAGCCTGGATCCTGAGCAGCAAATAATTATCTTCAAAAAGCGAGAAACGCCAATGCTCACGTAGGCCAAGACCGTGACTTCCGCCCCCGACACGCGAGAGCCACGTGAGCTATTCTATTCGTAGGCGAAGTACGACACCTCTCAACCCGCTCCACACTGCCACTCCATTCGCCAACACTCCCCAAGAAATTTCCCCGCTGCATGAGTGGACCGGTCTTTACCAGAAGCGATGCCATGTCCGAAAGAGATCTGGGAGAAAATCGCGTTTCTGTACGCAAGACCAGGATGACGGACTCCACAATCATGGAGACCCCAAGGTCTCGGCGTTCTTGATGTGAGGACGCGGCGCCGTGTCTGGGGTGTGAACCGAGAATGAAAGGAATGATTTCTTTATGATGGGGGCGTCTGCCTGGTCGCCCTTGGATCCGTGGTCTCGACTTTTTCATCATCGCCATTCGCAAAAATGGCGGCTCTCAAGACTGATACTCTCGATGTAGAGAAGATCTCGGATCCGCCGATTTACAATGAGCACCGAAGCGATGACTCTGACCAGGAGAAGACGCTTACTCCAGAGGCGCTCGACGATGATCCGGTCTACTCGTACGCGGAACAGCGCAAGATTATTCAACGTCTGGATGCGAGACTGATCACTGTGGCTGGTATCATCTACATGAACAGTCTTATGGACCGGTCGAATTTGCCGAATGCGAACATCGCGGGAATGTCGGAAGACCTACAGTTGACTGGATTTCGTTACGTGAGTTGCAAAGTAGATGGCAAGGACATCTCAGCATGTGCTAATGTTCAGTGTGCAGAGCCTGATCTCCCTGGTCTTCTTCATCACCTATACGATTTTCCAGCCTCCTGCAACGCTACTGACGAGAAAGATTGGTCCGAGAATATTTCTGTCGGGAATTTGTCTGGCATGGGGCGCTGTTATGGTAGGCTGGACAACTTTCACTACTGCAGTCATCGTACTGACTATGGTAGATTGGCTTCAGCTTCGTTCAGGATTGGGTCGTTCTGGTGCCTTTGCGTCTTCTCTTGGGTCTATTTGAAGCTGGATACTTCCGTGAGTGGAACCAATTTATGTTTCAGCCAGGCGTGCTGACTTTGAGTAGCCGGTGTGGTATATCTGATTTCCACGTGGTATGCGAGATATGATATGCAGAAGCGGTATGCCGGATTCTACGCGCTTGGTCTGGTCGCATCTGGGTGCTCTGGAATTCTTGCATATGGTCTCATGCAATTGGTAGGCTATACCATCGCGTTCGATGCGAATTTTGGCTGATTTGGTATAGGACGGAAGGGCCGGTCTCGAAGGATGGCGCTGGATCTTCCTAGTCTTTGGACTGTTGACAGTCGCCGCTGTGAGTATTGACATTCTCCATGTTGCCATAGGAGTGTGAAACTGATCTCGATAATTCTTGAAAGGCATTCCTCGGGGCCGCATTCCTCGTCGACTTCCCAGATGTAGCCGTGAACAAGAAACATTGGAAATTCTTGAATCGCGAAGAGATCGAGTTCATCCTTCGACGTATTGACAAGGATCGAGGTGATTCTGCGCAAGAGCCGTGGAACTTCCGCAAGTGGTTGGCTGCAGGCGCAGATTGGAAGATTTGGACGTTTGCATTATGCTTCTTGTGAGTGATCGGAGCCTCGCCTGACTTGATTTTCGTACTGACTGGCATAGTGGTCTTACAACG
This sequence comes from Cercospora sesami, assembly GCA_013365235.1. NCBI lineage: Eukaryota > Fungi > Ascomycota > Dothideomycetes > Mycosphaerellales > Mycosphaerellaceae > Cercospora > Cercospora sesami. The sequence continues at coordinate 17,209 of JAASLG010001416.1, forward strand.
CAGGCTTACGCTCTGGCGTTCTTCTTGCCTATCATTCTCAATTTGAATATGGATTTTGATGTTGGAGAATCGCAGTTGTTGACGGCGCCTCCATACGCTGCTTCAGCACTTGTCATGTTCTCGTGTGCTTGGATTGGTGACAAGTACCGAGTGCGAGGACCGCTGCTCTTTTTCACTGCTACACTTGGTATCATTGGAGCTGCAGTACTGGTAAGTTCTTCCCGCCTTTCTGTTGACTTCAAGCTGACAATGCACCTCCTTAGGGCTGGGCTGATTCTGCTGGCGCACGATATTTCGGAACGTTCCTCATCTGCATGGCGTCAAATGGTGGAATTCCAACAGTCATGGCATACCAGTACGTCTCTGGACGCCAACTCTGACTAGTCCGAGCTAACATTGTACTCCAGGGCAAACAACGTACGAGGCCAGTGGAAGCGAGCTTTTGCATCCGCAACGCTCGTCGGGTTTGGTGGTATCGGTGGTATTGCAGGAAGTACTGTCTTCCGATCTCAGGATGCACCGACCTACATTCCTGGCATCATCGCCTGTATCGCGGTCAACGTAATGATCATTTTGATCGTTGCCTTCAACACGGTCGTGTTCGCTCGGCAAAACAAGAAAGCTGATCGTGGGGAGATGGTGCTTGAAGGAGATCCGAAGTTTAGGTATACCCTCTGAGCGCTAGTCAGAATGTTTTATAGACTGTGACAAGCCCTCGAACGGGCAGATTGACATGGATATGAACAGCCATCTTCACACCGGGGATTTGGTCTTTCCATGGTACTCATTTTGATTTCAAGGCCGGCTACAACATTAGACTGCTCGACAATGCCCCCCCTTCAGAAAGTCGCCGTGGCTTTCATGTTCGGCTCGAAGATTCTAACAGGTCTTGAAAACTAATTAGTGTCCCGTAAGACCGCAAAAAGGACAGCTCTATACCTTCAACGAGCAATAGGTCTTCAGTTTGTACAAGCGCCACAGCCTCGCGATATCGTGTCACAATAACAGGTCCCGTCCCCGTTTGTATGTATCCATCCCTGGACCCACCATCCGGGACCTTTTTGTTGCTAATAGCAACTTAGCTCTTACTCCTGAAGAAATTCACAAGCAACCTACCGCAATATAGGCTTGGCAACATCCGCATACATTGTCGCATGCGGCGCTAACGAACTCAGAGTTCGCTAGCAAAAGGCACATTAACGTAGAGAAAATTGTAGTCTTCATCGTAATGCAGGGTGTTAATAACCGTAGTGAAGTGGTTCGAAAGATAGAGGATCGGGTGAAGTAGAGACTCGCTCGATTTTTATAATGGAGTTTTACTACGTGAACTGGTATTATCAGCCCGGAGGGGACGGATAGACATAGCAAGCATGCTGCTAGTACATTCTAGGCAAGAGTCGGGCCTCGTCAAAAGCCTAGAATAGAAAAGTTTAGCATACGTTGTATAGTAACCTGCCCTAAGTCTCAAGGATTCGAAGTTTAGCAGTCGTTATATAGCAACCTGCCCTAAGTCTCAAGGATTCAAACTTAAGGGCTTAGTACTGTACGACAAGCTGGCAAACAACTTGTACCGGAAATTGGGCCTCTAAGTTGACCTCTGTGCGTGCACAAGCATCTGATCGTCAGAATAGTACTACCACAGGGCTTAGCAAATTGTTGGTCAGGTATTCTTGGTGTCCAATTGGTCAGTCGGTCGTGCATGTGATAGCAGACTGGTTAATATGGTCTCGTGTGAGTGAACGGTACCAAGTGCCATGGTCACCAACACCTAATCTGGCAGCCACTGCGCCGCCGGTTGGCAGTTGACATATGCCAGTAACGCCCGATTGTTCCCTCACGAGCTGAACGAGCTCTGTACCGAGGCATGTCGTCAAGCCTTGCTGGATACACGGACTGTCATCCAGCAGAACTATACTGCGATTAGCGAACGGACGAAATTTGAGGGTGTGGTGTATCCCGGTATGGTCACCCAGAACGAAGAGTCCGATGAACAACAATGGGCTAACGCTGCGGACCAGCTACATTCGTCGTCGATCGTTTCCTATACACGCACCCTCTTTCATGCAGGAAAAGGTGATGCATACCGATCTTCGGACATTCATGTTCCATCAACCCAACAGCGGATAGCACTACGAATACCTAGCATGACGATGTCCTTGGCCGATGGAACAACGATTCCACCCGCGCACCATCAGCACAAGCCCGAGACTGCGGTCCTTGCTTGCTCAGTGCAGCGCAGGCTCAACCGAACTCTCCATTTGGATATGACGATGCTTTTGCAGAGCAATATCGCCTCCAAACATCGAGCTGCGGCAATACAAGATATCCGTTCACGAGTCCTGCGCCATACACCTTTGGGACTGTCGCTTCTTCTACTACATCTGCACAGCCTGGCCCGACATGCGTGGCTCAACACGTTGTTGCACCCGGAGATGACTGTAACAGCATCGCGAGGGCTAACAAAATCTCAACTTATCAATTATTGTTCGCTAATTCACTGAGTCTGGAATGCGAGAAGACACCTTCTGAGGCAACGCAACTTTGTATACCCAGTCAATGTTCAACGTATACAGTCCAGAGGAATGATACCTGCGCGGACATTGTGGAAAGATTTCCTATCACTGGAGCTCAGCTGATAGCCTGGAACCCAAACATCAACGAATACTACGGCAACCTGGATACCATGATTGGAGCGGAGATATGCGTGAGGTAGGAACTGCCTAACTAACGTCGACGCGGTCATGGACTGACTATTGCTAGTCCCCTTGGTGGCCGCATCGCCAATCCTCAGCCCAGCTCCGCCCTGGCGCCATCATCAGCAACAACAGCGGCACCGCAGCCTACCAATGCTGCGCCTAGCTCAAACGCGCGGTGTGGAAAGTGGTACGAGGTGGTCTCTGGCGATACCTGCGATATTGTGTCTATTCGACACGAGCTCTCTTTGCGGGACTTCTACTTCTTGAACCCACAGCTCAATGCAGAGTGCACAAATTTGTGGCTTGCCACGTCTTATTGCGTCCAGGCTGTCGGGAGCATCACAACATACTCAGGCTACCCGACCACTACGAACTTCATCACTCTATCCTCAACCAGCTTCCAGACAGCCACACCCACTCCCACCGAACCCTTCACGGTGCCGACCCGTGAGCCAGAAGCACCCCTTCCACGCGCTTCTGGCACGATCGAAGGCTGCGTAAAGTACCGGAACTATGTTAAGCTTGAGCCTGGCTCGCGCGAGAATCTGGTCAAAGCTGAGACATGCATGAATTCATGCAGCTTTGTGGCAGATTTTTCTGGGACTACCATTGACAAACTTCGGTCATGGAAACCTAGCCTATTAGAAAGCGACTGCCGCCTTCTACCTGGTTTCAGCTATTGCGTTCTTCGGTCTGAGGCTGACTATATCGAAGGTGACAATCTACTGTTCGATCCATGAAGCATTGACCATGCTGACGAGACTATAGACCGCTACAGAGACGTGAGATGCTCGCTGGGTAACAATGAGGCTGTCCCAGGGACCACAGATGCATGCACTTGTTTTGCGTCAGTATCCGGTCTGGACCGCTTCGGTATGTACTAGGCGGAAAGTGCCTTCGACGTTGCTGATAAGTTTTCAGATGGAATTTGCGAGGACATTGCGGCCATGTATAAGATCACTGTGCCCAATCTGATCAACTGGAACTCCTGGCTCGCTGCTGACTGTGACACCGAATTGTTCGCCGGAATGGAAGATGCTGATGTGCGCCCCATATGCATTGAAGTGGACGGCGAAGTCAGCTTAACGGCACAGCGATCATCAGGAAATACTACGAGCATCTCTTCGGTTGAGCCTGCTGGCGAGAGCACATCCACTGTCGTGGGGAAGTCTTCGACGACAGGCATGTTGAACTCTGTCGACGACAATGCCGCTGCTACCGCAGGAAGCTCCTCGCTTAGTGCGACAGCTTCACGACCTGCTACTGTCTCTTCTGCAGGAACCTCCCTGTAAAAGCCATAATTGGCCGGAGTCTTGTACTTGCAAAGCTCAACGTCGGAAAGGCCTACCATCAAGCTTTGTTTTATTGTCGTTTTAAATAGCTCCAATATATTGCACAATTACAGCTATTCATTGATAGTCATTACAGATCATGCATCAAAAAAAATGCCTTTGAATCCCTCGCGTTTTGGAAAGGCGATCGAGCGAGCCTGTAGCGTTGAAGAGCAATCAAGTCTTGATCTGGCACGACGATGAGTATCAGTGCCGGCAAAATGGCGAAGTCTGCCGCATGCAACTTCTATCGTTGTGGAATCAGCCATAACTCACTTCTAAAGGCGATTCATACACTCTTGTTTCAAGATTCGAGAGCTCAATCGTCCCCAATTGGTACCAATTCGGGAGGTCGCCTGTACTCAAGGTCCCAGCTATATGTATCGTGCATCCTGATGTAGAGAAAAGCCAACAGCTCGGCGCGATACTTCATCCAGCCTACATTGTGACGTGTGCAACCCTCGACAGGCTCATCTGCGTTTTCGAGCACGGCCAGGATTTCCTCGTCCTCCTCATCGCCTTCGTAACCGAGCGGACGGGGCTCGTCCAAATAGTAGGTCTGGATCACACGTACGTAGGCGTCCTTGTCGAGCTTGTCCTGGTCCTTGAAAGCGATGATTGATTCAAGTGCATCTTTGTCAATGTACACACAATAGCCGTACCTCGGATAACCTGGTGGACCTCGTGTGTAATACTCCCATTCCGCCGGACTATCCCTCGGCTGAGATTCGATGCTCCGCAACCAGTTTTCGGGCAGAGGACCACCGCGTTCTGACTCCGAGGCTTCCAGCATCCATCTGCGATGCAGCTCCCTAACCGTGTGTGGAGTAGCACCTTCCAAGAGATTGCGGTCGTCAATCACTGTGAACTCAAGCTGACCCCAGAGTCTGTCAAGTTCGTCTTGAGAACTCAACATCGCTTCGAGCTCCCCCAGCGCGCACTCGTACAACCAGTGCATAGCTGCCGTCCACTGCTCCTCGTCGCCATAGGTCCCTCGGTAGACTACAAATCCCAATTTGTGCATGCGGCGAAGACCATTGGCCAGTTCCGATGGTATTCCGTGAAACTTCGATTCTAGGTTCTGGAGTGTAGTGTCTGCTACAGGTCGCAATCCGGCAGTATAGCGCTCTCGCGGGTCCATGCTCCAGGGCTGCAGTGTCGACTTGCTTGAAGAGTAAACTGCCGTGCGCGGACGCGTGATCTTCAGTGATCTTGATGAGAGCGTATGTTTCAAGCTGGGCCGAAGCAGTGGTAGAAATGGCCTCACGAAGTTCCGCATCGTGGCATGCAGATTACGGAGAACTTCACTGCATACTTGTGGAGAATCATATCGAGCCCCTGAAGCGACCAATTGTTAGTTAGTCGCTCAAGACCGAGGAAGCCCAACTGGAAGGGTGACTTTCGATAGTGTCGCTCTGGGTCGCTGGGCAGACTTGGAAGCGGAGATGAGGAATAGAGAGGGCACTTTTCAGGCATCAAGGCATCAAATGTGACTAGTGTAGCTTCTACGCTCCTGCTTATGCCTCTCACACGAAGACTATGCTCCAGAAAGTTCATTAGTGCATGCAATTTTGAAACGAAGTCTAGTCATAGAGGAAGGCTGGTGCCCTGGCTGTGCTTGCGCTACATCGTGGTTTTCTCCCACCCTGTGACCCCACAACAAGATCAAGCTCACTCCCCGCTCTGCCAGTGACACAGCGGTTCGCAAATCGCAACATTTTGGCTTTCTCATGAACATAGTGACCTTGAGGGTCACCAACAAGATGCCCAAAGTTGGCCGGGCATATCTCATAGAATATCTTGTGCCATATCTCTGAACAAGATGGGGCGAGGATCTTGCTGTTAGTTGCTGCGACAGTCGGCGATCCTCTATGTTGGACAATCAGATGGCATCAGAGGCGGCGTCATCGTGGCTTCCAGCATCTGAGCTCATCTGCAGTCCGATTTCGTCCCTCTGCTTTGACCTTGGTCTTCATTCGCTCCAAGCTAATGAAGTTTGGCCGTGTAGGCCGCAAGCCACTTTTCCCACACTAGACAAAGATGCTTGGAATTGCCATTGAGACTTGAGTGGCACAGTCGGGCACTTGTGGCAGCTAAGCACGTGCTATGCCTCTGAAATCATCAGAGCGATGATCTTCTGTTGTTCTTGATGCTTGATACTCTTGGATTGGCAAATGAATCGGATATCACCGCACGTAAGATGTGGGAATAGCTTGAGAGTGCCTTCTAGACCGCTCCAGCAGACCCAACAAGGCCATCAACGCTGCCATCTCGGCCATCTCGCCCAACTTCTTGACATATCTGATCGTCCCTTTTTGTGTTCCCAACCGCATCGAACAATCGACATATACCGCAACGACCTCTTCTGTGATCTCGTCGACGAGCTTGTAATCTGAGCGCGAGAGCTTCGATGCCCCGAGTTTGCGATCATGCGTCTTTTGCCAATGGAGCTTCTCTTTCACGCGTTGGCCGTTGGGACCGAGGCTGTAGGTTTCGAAGCGGTACGTGGGATCGCGGTGGAAGATCTTGTTGCCGCTTTCGGCGCAGCGAACAATATCCCAGTCGTCGCCTACGGGATGTTTGAGCCCGCCAATGTAGAATCTCAAGTCTTTGGTGAAAGGTATGAGTTGCAACAGGGCGAGATGGGGACCTTTCGAGTCGTAGCCTGCGTACAGTATGATGTCGGGGATGTCCTTGAGGTTGTAGGAGGCGGCGTAGTAGAGGACGGTGTCGTTTTGGAGGACCTGGATGCTGGCTGTTGCTGTGGGGTGGTGGAGTTCGAAGAGCGGAGGGGAGTCGTCGACGGTGTTCGGTGAGGTGTCTATCGCGCTGTATGAAGGTGGGCGTGAGAGAGGAGCAAGATCTGTTCTTTCTGCTGAGGCTGTCATGTTTGTTCCTGCATGGTCAATTGGTGCGTCGTGGACGCGGTCTTGTTGCTTTTATGCCACTCGAGCACGATCCGATCCTACCGCAACATCGTGCACTGCAATCGCGTCGCGGCTGGACTAGCAGGCGATCTACAGATACAGCCTCCGGATCAGAGTGGCTTGACTGCGCCATACCGGTCTTGAAGTGGGCGTGCTGTGGTGGGAGAAAGGGCAGTGCTCGGCGCGTCGGCTGACAGAGTTTCGAAGGATGCACCTCACTCGACTCCATCCGACCTCTCTCCCTCACTCCTCACACCTCACACCTCTCACCAAGTAACAACACGACGTACCGAGGGAAGGTCTGTCGACTCACGGTATCCTCAACACTTCGGCTGCCTGGCGGTACGACACCTTGTCCTTGACCGCATCCCGAGTGTCCCTCTCTTCAACAGGCAGCACAACCTCCCCGTTGCACAAATTCTGCCGAAAAAGTCATTGTCGGGTCATCTCGAGAGCGACTTGCATTCTGTCGCGAAGATGTCGGAGCCATGCAGCCATCCATGCTGTCAATGCAATTTAGAGGTGGGTCCTGCTGCCTTGCTGTGCAACCAAAGGTCAGGCAGCCTCGGAGGCAACCCCGGCGGCAGCGATAGATGAGAGAAGCATGTATATATCCGTCTCTGGACTGGTCATACTATTTCGACAGCACCAGTTCACTTCAATTCAATTCAATCCCACAGAGCCCATCATTTGTCGCACTTCGAACTCACACAGCGATCACTTCGGCACTCGCTTCAACACTGCACCAGCATCATGGGCCAAAGACACCAACTTTTCGTTGTTACAAAGGTCGCCTCACGCTATCGCGTGCTGGCTGCCATTCATCACCAGTGGCTCTTCGGAGAGTGGGCAGTCCGCAAGTCCTTGCAAATCGTGAAGATGTTACAGGCGAACGCACATCTTCTTCGACAAGACTTGCAGGTTGCGAACCAAATGAACTGGCAGTCTGTCAAACAACCACGACAGAGATCGAGAGAGGAAAGGCGAGCAATGACATCAGAGGAACGTCTTGAGGAAAGAGAAACTGAACTGGCTCACGTAAGTAGCCCAATTGCAACAGCCTGGCAAGCAGTCTTACCTCGTGATATCATGGGAGGGCTGCGTTCTGGCAATTGCTAGCATTCTACAATGGGATAAAAATTGACAAACAGCCATAGGAGACACTGTTCCCGATGATCACCACCTGTCTCATGACTGGCGCCGCCAAAAGATCGGAGGGCTACAGCCGAGTGCATCTTCTCCCAATCACTAACAGCCTCAAGGACTGCGACAACAATGACGGATTCAGTATTTTCGACATTACAGATCCTGGACATCCACGCTATTGCTTTGTGCTGGGCGAGGACAGTGAGCCCTTGAGAAACGGTGAGACTGATCATGTGCTTGCGATGTCTCCCATCGCAGCTCGCGCATATCTTGCTTGCTACGAGGCGAGAGACGGAGATGAGGAAGAAGCCGGAGACGAAGACGAAGACGACGAAGAAGTGCTTGCTAGGAATTGGAACACCAACGTTACCAATGCAATCATTCGCCTGGAGACCGACCCGTTCTGCCGTGAGCTGGACCAGAATTACGCTCTGATCGATGCAGCCACATTGGCCGAGACCTGGCCAAACGAAAACTTCCAGGCTTCTCAAGCTTTACCTGGTGCTACTACCAGCGATTCTCAGAAATCAGATGCTGCAGTCGCTCAACAATCTCTGCGGAGCAATGCCATGTCAAGCGTGATCTCGCGGGCGTTGGAAGACGAAAGGGCTGGACTCTCGTGGCTTACCGATGCTGGACAGCTTCCGGACTTCGCAGACGAGGCTCTTGCTCATTTGACGGCTCTACCGACTGCCATCACCACGACAGCCGGGCTTAACCTTTTGTGCAGGGTTCTGCGCGGACGTGAAGACGTCGATCTTTCGATGTTTGATCAGCTGAAACCAGAGCAGCTTCTTCACCTTGTTGCAGGGCTGCAGGACTCTGCATGCGAGGTCAAGCTCACGTTACCATGTCTCGAATTGACGCCAGAACACATTCGCCAAGTAGCGCATGCTGGCAACATTATCGAGCTACGCTTTGGTGCCACCAAAGGGGTTGAGATGCACTCGTTGATCGCAGCGGCATCAGGTGCGGAACTGGCGTCCATTTCCCATCCTGCCAGCTACAAAACGGCTTTGGTCGCGATGAACAAGAATCCGGAGGACCTCCCGCAGCTGGTAGATACCACGATTCAGAAGGCTCTTCGCGGAAGTCCATTGTGTCAGGCGGTATGGATTGCTACCAATAGACTCCCTTATGGGCCGAAACGGGAGCCTACTCGCCTTGCTTCGGGTGCTGTCGCGTGGGCACAGCACCTCGCCCGGACATCGCATGCTAATGACACGTTGGGCCATTTTTCTGCTATTGGTAACTTTTCACTCCCTAGTCAACATTCTGTGGTGCCTATACCACTTCACGATATATCTGTGTCGACCCCGGAGCTACTCCCCCGCTTGTACCGCACGTTCGCGGCCGAAGTTTTGGCCGCCGCGCCATCCCTCACGAGCTTTGCCGATCTAGGTTCCAGTCTTGCTATGTCTCTTGCAACCAACGATAATGGTCAGATCTCACCACTGCCGGCTACGCTCCTCGGGTCGTACATCGCGAAAGGCAGAAGCAATGGCGAGCTTAATCCGCTTGTGAAGCCCATCGTTCCGGGAGAGTGGACAATGCTGGTATGCCAGGAGCGTGACATGGGCAAGGGGTTCATCGTCGAGTCTACAACTGTACATCATTGCTTCGTGACTCGAGGTGAAGATGGCAAGTTGATCTGTCGAACGTTGGAGGAATTCTTGGAGCTTCTGCCAAAGCGTGACGAGGAACAAAAGACTCCCCTCGTCGCTTCTGAATTGGTAGCACGACTGGGTCGCATACCGGCCGGTCGCTTCTGGAAAGGCGAGAGTCAGATTGCCATCGGCGATTGTGATGCTGAAGAAGCTGAGGAAGCGATTAAGGCTACGGAGATGTACAACAAAGCGAACGAGGAATGGATGCAAGGTCAAGGTGGTGAGATGCTCCAGTACGCGCGTCAGTCGTTCTAGTGCTGCACAGGCTGAGGATTGATGGCCTGTCGGGAGTTGGGGAATATGACAAAATTCGGAAGGCGCACATGACGGTCGAACTCGAAAGGAGGATTTGAATGCCAAGAAACCGCTCTTGCCTTCAGCAGCTCACGCTTTCCGCAGAGCGCGTTGATATGTGCACAACAAGAAGGTTGAAATCATGCGTGGTTCGAACAGAGAATAAGGAGGCAAAACAAAATGGCAAAAAAAAAAAAAAAGGAGTAACAGCGATGTTTGGTTCTCTGGATCTTTTTCGCCTACAGAGAGTGCATACGGTGGCAGAGCTCTGCACCTTTCGGGGTGGCTTGGGATCGAACGCGGAGGCGATTACATAGACCACGAATGTTTGGAGTGGCTGAGGTGGTTTCCAGTCGTTTATGACTGCTATTGTTTGTGGCGACGCGTGGCGGGGGGTGGCGTTGGCTGCAGGCAGGCAAACGGAAGTGAATCTTGAAGGGAAACCGGTGCACCTCAGCTACCTCCGAGTCAGGCACGTGCTTTCGCTCGTTCCTTCTGGGTAGTAGCGGTACCGACTGCAATGTTCTTGCTTTAGATGTTTCTGATGCTACACGAAGAGCTGTTGCTACTCTACTACTACAGAAAGCGCATTTGTAGCGATCGCGGATCTGACTTGTATTTCAGATCGAAGGCGCGGCCGATGAGGGATGCATAACGGGCAAGATTCGAGCGATTGGCATCAATTACCTCACCTACTTTCACCTTGCTAATGGTCTCTGTGTCGGCGGACGGCGGGTGCACTCTCGAGTTGCTTTGAGGCTCAATTGCTGGTAGCCTTGGTGCAATGGAAAAGGGCAAAAAGCTGTGTCTTCAAGAGTTCGACGGCTTGTCTGTCCAGAGGGGTCTGGAGACGCGGAAAAGGAGTAGATAGCACTTGCCGGCCATTGATTTGAGCAGATATCCACCGAGAGAAAAGGGGATGTTAATCAAGGAGAGGTGAGTCTTGTTTTGCCTCTGGTCACAATTATCCATGCCAACAAGTATCGTGTCGATCAGACATCTTGCTTCAGCCATTCATCGCAGACTTGGCGCTCCGCGACATCGTGCAAACCATCCTACTCCAATTACCAATCGCTCTGCGCATTTCCACTCGCACACCTTTCTACACTCTTGACACAATCTTCCCGTCTCCAGTCCCAACCTCTACTGAGCTAAATGCCGTACTCCAAGCTTCAATCGCAAATAATGCAATCTGCGAACCGATATTCGTTCGCTTCCCTACGCTCTTGGCAAGCGTTTTTGTCTTGCTCGTTGTCATGCTCGTGGCAAAGACACCAGTCACTGAAGGCATTGGTCTTCAAGTCCTGCAAGGAATGTGAAGTGGAGGTGCAGGTCTTCTTCGACGAGGATCTGCTATGAACGAAGCATGCGCCGCAGCTGGCGGCTGCAGCGCGTCGATCCATTATCGTCATGGTCTCTGCGAGGAAGTTTTGTGGACAGCTCATGTTGAAGTCCGCAGCTTCCTCCGACGTAGCTAGTGCTGGCATGTCGAGTCTCATATACACCAACAAGCGTCGAATTGGGGAGCCGCTCCGCGTGTTGCGGTATATCTTGCCCAATGCAGCGTGTGTCGGGAATTTCGCGACGACTGGATACTTCTGGTAGCATTTCATCTGCATTACCTCGAGAATGCGCTGACGGAAACCTCGAGCGCTGCAGGTCTCACCAAAGATGTAGCAGTCAGCCAGGATAGACCAAGACCAGCGTGTTGGGTCGTCTGGCGTGGAGATTGTATGGCCAGGAATATCGTGCTTCCAGATGCCGAGCTCGATTCGGTCTTTCTCAACATAGCAATGGAATGTTGAAAAGATCCAGGGGTCGACATCAGAGACCATAATCTTCCCTGGAAGCTTGTTTCCCTGCTCTGAATCGGCGAGCATACTGTTGTAGTGTTCTGAGCTTGCGGAAAGCTTCTTGCGATCCATGGTGAAGGACTGTTCCTCTATACCGTTGCTAACACAGAATGTAGCCTTTGAGTCGTCCGTGGTAGGCTTTTCGTATCGATATTGGGGTCTCGGCCGTCCGATATCGTTGATATGACCTCCGCGGCCACCGCCACGACCACGACGAACTGGTCCTCTTGAGACTGGTTTGGGTTCGTCAGGAGATGGTGCTCTGGTAGGGGGTGTAGGAAGCCGGCTCGGGAGGCGATTGCATGCGTATACAAAGGCATCGAGACGACCGAACGTTGGGCCGAGTGACCAAGTCGTAATGAGCTCGAGATCGTTGGGCTGAGATGACAACTGTTCAACGATCTTACGAGATCCTTCCGGCATCAAGGCGATCGAGTCTTTGGATGTAGTTACCTCTCTACGATAGAGTTAGAACCATTCATAGCGGAGAACAGGTCCTGCTTACCCAATGACTTCTGCCCGGATTTTAAGCGGTGGGACGCCTAGAGAGGAGTGTCAGTCCTTCTTAACAAGTGTATTTCCTGCCGATCGAGTTGCGGCTTACCTTTCAGCGAAAACGACAGATATCCAAATCGTCGCCCCTCGGGATCCGTCTGATGCGGCAGAGTCTTCTTGCCCGCCCAGATCTCTTCTATGTTGACAGTAGATTGAGTTTGAGGTAGGCTTCCAGTGCTGACTTTTACTTCGGCGCAGTCTTTCAATCTGAGCAAAGTAGAGGCCGAGACGGTCTCGCCACCACTTGTATTGGCCAGAAGCGAAATATCGAGTTTGGGATTGTTGCTGGTGATCTCGAGCAGCGGATTGATGGTGAGAGTGCGCGGATTGCGCCAGTACGAGTCGCCAATTTGCAGGTACTTGCCCTCTTCATCACTCGAGGGCAAGGCAAGCGCCGTGGGCGCGAATCTGTTCAATACCTGGTGGTCAGCGCCGGCCATCTTGTTGCTGACTCGGGATGTTGACCAAGCGAAAGAGTGTCGGTGGAAGAAGTTGGAAAGTTGGGCAGCTTTTGTGCAGCAAACGCCACGCCAAGCCCCCACTTCAGCGCAAGTGAAGGAGACAGTTTCGTTGCTGATTTCACGCATGGGAAAAGGATGGTCCAGAGAGACCTAGGCGGAAAGGTCGCTGGAACTTTACTCTCTGCCTTTACGCCCTGATCGCGTGGCATCAAATGGTAAGATACACGGAATCTTCTTGTCAGGGAAACATTGAAAGAGGCTCCGATAGCGTGCTGTTTCCCTGGGTCTGCTCGCCCTGAGTGCCGCTAGACATACAGACGAAGCAGATGTATCAAGGAAGATTCTTCGAGAAAGCCTGAAATCCGGTTTGTTTCTGGAACCTGGACCGAGCTCAGCTCGGCGATTCCTGTGCTCGATGCGCTTGAGGCTAAGAAATCTCGTCGAGAGAGGCAGAAATGAGCTGTTCCTCTGAGTATCTGACCTGAGGCAAATTTGATTCCATCCTTACTAATGGGCGCTGTGCTGAAGAACCATGCGTCAGAACGGCAGAGACATACCATTTCACTGAGCCTGGCGTACCAGCGCGCAGCTGGACATACCGACAGGGTCGATAAATTGAGTAGAGATTCTTCGAGAAAGGTAAGAACATGCTGTGTCCCTTGGAATTTGACCGGGAGCCAACTCGGTGATTCGTACACTCGAGAGCTCTACTCTCGAGAGGTTGTTCGAGAATTGCGGAGCGTGTCCTGTCTCTCTGAATTTCCCGTGCTAGTAAGCCGCCAGACCTGCGGAAAGAGCTGAAGGTGGTAGAAACTTTTCGCTGAGAGGAACAAGAAGCTCTGATTCTCCTAGTGATCATCCTAAGTACCGCTGAGTGGTCTCTTCTTCTGAGAAGCCCTGTCTTATGTCCTGTGCCGAGGATCTAGCAGCCACAGAAAGAGTGTGTAAATAGAACGTGACGGGGTGTCTTAAGCCTCGTGCCTCGAGAGCGGCTGCACATCCGCAACAGCAACACCGAGCGTGCTATCTGCCTGACCGAAGTACAGGAACCACTTCCCCTTGAACTGCACCAGACCCTCAGCAAACGTCACGCGATTGACCTGGCCTTCAGTCTCTTCCGGCGTGCTCGGAAACACCTATCACATTCATCAGCAAGTAGAGCCTTCCAATTCAGGTCGCGCTCACCATAGGCCTCTCAATCCTCGCCACCGGTCCATCCCTCAACGCAGGCTGATACGTGCCACCAGTAACAGGATTCTCCAAACTCGTGTTTACAGTGGGCCTGAACGCTCCTGAAGGATCAACCAACATCTGCCCGACGCCATACTGCGCACCCGGGTACCCAACTCTCCCAGAAGTCGCTCCATTGTACACCAAAATCCATCTGCCATCTCTCGTCTTGATCGGCGCTGGCCCAGGCTCAATCAAACGATTCTCCCAAGGATACACCGGCTCAGCAAAATACTGCGAAGCAGATAAAGTCGTCCAGTTCAGCATATCCGGACTCGTAGCTTTGTAGATAAAGCTGTCACCCCAGTACATATGGTACAGTCCATCAACTTTCTCATTCGTGATGGCGGCAGACTTGGAGTGATTGAAGCGTGGTTCCGGGACGTCGATGTCGGAGTATGCGACATCTTGCCAGTTGGGGAAGAGAGGAGGATACTTGGTCCAAGTGAGGAGATCCGTGGATGTGGCGATGCAGAGTTGCGGAGACGTTAGATTGTAGCCGGTGTAGGTGAGATAGAATGTTCCGTTGACGCGTAAGATGCGCGGGTCTTCTGTGCCTCCACCGGCTTCCCATGGCTCGGTGGCATAGAGCACAGGGCTGTTGAGGCGGGTGAAAGAGTAGCCGTCTGTGCTCCATGCGAGGCCAACGCTGCTGGTTTTGGAGGCATTCTGGGCACGGTATAGGAGGAAGATTGTCTCGTTTAGGACGATTGCTGTGGGGTTGTAAAGGAATGCAGACTCCCAGTTGTTCGCTGGATTCGGAGACAATATTGGGTTTTGAGCATATTGATTGAACGGAAGAATTGGGAACAGAGGTGGTATGTAATTGGGATCGCCTTCAATGGTGTCTGGTGAGATGGTAAATGGTAGCTCGTCCGCAGAAGAAACGTCTTGACCAAAGGCTGGCTGCAGAACAGCCAAAAAGGCCAAGGCCAGTGAAGAGTACATATTGAAATCCTACTTTGGTCCCAATCGTGGAGCAAGAAAGCCTTCGACTGCTGCTTGCTTGTGTTCATGTAAGGTCATAGAATGAACGCTTGGCTGACGCACATGGCGGCCAGGCGAGGGGAAAGTTGGACTACCTCGCGTACCAAACTCGTTCCTGTCTAGTGAAAGTAATGCAGTCGTATTGTCCGAGCCACGATTGATACTGCAACGTCGATGCAGCTACTATAGGCAACAGGAGAGGATTCCCCTCCGTCGTTTGCCGCTCTTCCCGAGGGTATTTGCTGAGCGTGATCAGCTTACTGCGCCGAACGAAGGTGTTCTCAGCTTGACAACCGTTTCACCCACAGATTGGCCCAAAGTCCTGGTGATACTTGGTATACATGAGTTCCCCAAGAACTCCAGCAATTGCCTGGAAATAAATAACACATACTAGGCTCCGCACAACGCAATTGGGGACCTGTGCTTCATTGAATGGCAAATGAAGCTGGAGCAAACACATGAAAGAGCCTTGACCCTTGGGAGTGGAGCACGAGTCAGGGTGATGGAGAGCCGTGAAGTGATACAGCACTGCCTATGGCTTCATCGTCGTGATATCTTGCAGTCCCAGTTCGCGAACGTGGCTTGTGAGGACCTGCCCATGGTTCAGTGAGGCCAATGGACGTGAATGGCCCTTGGAAGCAGAGAGTCGGGCCTGAAAAGCTGTTGCCGCGTTTCAGAAAGGTGAAAGTGGTGCAAAGCAGAGCATGAATCTGATTCTCAAAGGTGTAGCAAGACGGAAAGACGCGGTTCAACTTTCACATGCACTCGGCACACCTGCCTCGAGTGGCCCGCACGGATCACCGATCAGGGCTGGGATGCCCCGCTAGCGGCACGAGACCCTCGACTTCTTTGCAAAAGTATCATCGTTCACACACGACCACTGCTGGTCACACTTCACCGAAAATGACTGCTGTGGATGCAGAAGGCCAATTGGCCGATCTGAAACTGAACGGCTCAGAAGCACCTGCGAAGCAGAACGGCACATCAGCACCAACTGGAGCGAACGGCGATGTAGAAGCGGGCGAATCCGACGACGACGAAGCCGACGAGGCGGAGAACGCTGGCGGCGAGGGTGAAGGCGAAGGAGCAGCAAAGAAGAAGAAAAAGAGAAAGCCACGTAAGAAGAAGAAGGCCGGTGCATCATCGACACCCGGAGGAGGTGCAAAGGCGCAAACCAAGCCACCCACACGAAAAGTCTCGGACCTGTTCCCAGACAACTCATATCCCATTGGCGAGGAGGTCGAATACAAAAATGACAATGCATTCCGAACGACGAGCGAGGAGAAGCGCCATCTCGATCGCATGAACTCGGATTACCTGACCGATTACCGCCAAGCAGCAGAGGTGCACCGTGAAGTGCGAAAATACGCCAAATCGGTCATCAAGCCTGGCATGTCCCTGACCGAAATCGCTGAGACGATTGAAAATGGAACGCGCCACTTGACTGGTCACATGGGCTTGGAAGAAGGAGACAACTTGCTAGGAGGTGTGGCTTTCCCAACTGGCTTGTCGCTGAACCACTGCGCAGCACACTACACGCCCAATGCGGGCAACAAGACGATTCTCAAAGAGGAGGATGTCATGAAGGTGGATTTTGGTGTGCACGTCAATGGACGCATTGTGGACTCAGCTTTCACAGTCGCATTCCAGCCACAATACGACAACTTGCTGGCAGCTGTCAAGGATGCCACTAACACTGGTATTCGACTTGCAGGAATTGATGCAAGAATGGGAGAGATTGGAGAGGGCATCCAGGAAGCTATGGAGTCTTACGAAGTGGAGATCAACGGGCAGACATTCCCAGTCAAGGCTATCCGCAACTTGAACGGCCACACCATCAGCCAGTACAGCATCCACGGCGGCTCATCAGGCAAGTCTGTTCCGATCGTCAAGGGTGGAGGCAATGAGAAGATGGAGGAAGGCGAGACATATGCCATCGAGACATTTGGTTCCACTGGAAAGGGCTACGTGCGCGACGACATGGAGACTTCACACTACGCAAAGATTGCAGATGCGCCAAAGGTGGCGCTCAGAGTGGCGAGCGCCAAGACATTGCTCAAGTCGATCGACAAGAATTTTGGCACTTTGCCATTCTGTCGACGATACTTGGATCGTCTTGGACACGAGAAATATCTCCTCGGATTGAACAACTTGGTCCAAAGCGGCATCGTGCAAGACTACCCACCACTTGTCGATATCAAGGGATCCTACACTGCACAATACGAGCACACGATCCTGCTCAGGCCAAATGTCAAGGAAGTCGTGTCAAGAGGCGACGATTACTAGCCGCAAATACCTCCTACATGCATGATCAACGAGCAAAACGACATTCACTGCATGATATTGGCGTTCATAGCTATCCATAAATTACAAGTTCTGTTTCACGTTCACCAATATCTTGGCGCAACGAATCTGTACCTGCGCTCTCTGCTGCTTCTCCTCAACCTTCTAGGTGGGCTGATTCCACCATAGATGCTTCCCGCCTGACTTCTCGGAGGCGAATACATACCGCTCACGAATTCTGGACGTCTTCCAGATCCAGATCCAGTTCTCTCCTCGCCTCCCAGTCCACGTCCAGGTCTCCGGATTGCGCCTTGGCGCGACAGACCCGAAGAACGAGAAACTCTAGGAGGCGATCTCCCACCAAGAGGACTTGGGCGATATCCACGTCTGGCTTCACGAGCACCAGGTCCAACGCCGGGATCGCGGAGCGGATATCTTCCATCATTGCCATATTCACCTGGGATGCTACGACCGGCAGTTGCTTCAGTCCAGTGTCCACCAGGAAGCAGACCGTCGTTGCGAGAGGAGCTGGGATATCTATCGCCTAGGACTCCGGTGCTGCGGACGGGGTTCGGGTTCAATCTGCCGCCAGTGGAATATGGGGAGCTACCGCCAATGACACCCCGGCCATCAGAGAATTCTCCAGGCCTACGACCAGTCGGGCGTTCTGGTGGTCCTAATGGGTCGGTGGTATATGGTGGTGGGTAGAATTGGCCGGGACGTCTTTCATGGGTGTAGGCTGGAGGACGAGCCCAAGGAGCGGCGCTGCTGCTGCTGCTGCCGCCACCGCCGCCGCCTGACCTGTGCGGAGTATAGCCATCATTTGGAAGCAATGAAGATGGGTAGTCTGGATATTCGTCGCGGTATGATCGATGGCGTCCATCACCTGAGCTGCCGCCTCCGTATCCGCTTGGGTAGTCATCGCCGAACCTGGCTCGACCCAGGATGGTAGGCTCTTCTGATTCTTCTGGTTCTTCGAAGATAGCTTCGGCGGCTCGAGCAATCACTGGCGGACAATTCTGGAGAATTCGCTCAACTCGACCCTCAGGAAGTCCGGTCAAGCGCTCAAGCCATTGATAATGTTCTGGAGTGAACCAAGCTCCGTAAGTTACACCGTCTATAATGACCTTCGGCTCCGGGTCCAGGTCATAGACGACCTTCTCGGCTTCCTCTTGCAACGCCTTGAATTTGTTCTTACGATCGCGGAAATTGCGTGCCGGTCCTATGATGGCGTCGTAGTACGGAGCTTTGAAACCGAAAGCGTGCAAGAAGTAGTCTTCATCGTAGAATACCCAACCGGCCATTCCGTTCAGTTCGCCAAAGTAGACGATCAAGACGTCGATCGTGGCGGGTGGCATTTCTGGTGGAGGAGAGATCATGTTATCGATTATCCCAATCAGAATGCTTCGAGCTTGACTTGTGAGGACATCGTCGGTTTGGTAGGCCTGGAGCGCTGATCCTGCAGGAAGATGCAAGCGCTCCTCGAGCATGGCATTGTGCTCGTCCGAGAACCAGGCCATCGTGAGGCGATCTTGATGCTGTATCCAATTGGTCTTGGCGTACCTCAAGGTACGTCCGTGGCCTGCGCATGCTTTTCGATTCGGGCTTGTACTTGAGGATTCTGAACAGCCAATGCATTTTCTTTGATGTCGTCCGGATCCGGCTTGTTGACGTCCAGGTTGATATGGGTTCACCGGAAGAAGTCTGTAAATGTGTAACAAAGAAATTGAATAGAATCTTGTATGCTCCATTGTTGGGTCATGTTGAAAGACGAGCGTCACCATTCAAGAGCGCATGCAGCGCTGGAGGTCTTGGCAGCAATGAGCATCCCGTCGTGATGTCTTTGCAGGCTCCATGCACTCGATCGCGCCGCGGCAGCAATCATCTGGAGATCTGCTTCTTTTGAGGCATCGACACACTGCGCTCTCCGGTCATCGGTGGGCCAGCACTTCAATCCAGCATTAATCAAGAATGATGCCAACTCATTTCTGCACAGAGTAGGTTAATTAGTGCATGTCAAAACTTGAAGCACATGCATGATTCTGAATGCCTTCAGTAGATCGCAGTCTGAGACTCACAGCTTGATCAGCAACTGTCCGCAAAGCAACATCTCCGGAGACATGCATTTGTCTCACATTGCATCGCGCCACCTTCGCTCTTCGTCAGATCACGTTTCGGATCGTTCATGACGCTCCCGCCGTCAAAAATTGTCACAGCGATCTCCAGACCCATCGCGTCGTCGTCAAATCACACCCATTCAAAAGATGTCACCATACTCTCGCACTGAGCTCTCCAATAACATAACAATCAATATCAATAAACTCCTCAACGAAGCCTCACACTTTTGCAACACGGTGCAACACATCCCATACCTTTCGAACTCGCGGATTCCCTCGGGAACGCCCCGTCCAGACCTTTGGACAGATCTAAAGTACATCTGGCACCGACATCGCTTTCTCCATCGGAAACCATTTCGAGAGCTTGTTAAGATCTTGCAACGATATGAAGATTTCGCAACGCGAGCTGCAGTTCTCATGCGAGATCAAAGATACGACTTCTATCGTCTGGTAGCTCTGACGTGGACATATGCTCGAGTTGCTGAGTTCGCGAATCGTAGTCTATCGAGTGTACTGAAGTATGGCCGTTGGGACAAGAGCAAGTTGGATCAGGAAGTCTGCGGCTTGTTGTGCAATATTTTGACGTTCCTGGAGTGGTGGCTGAGGGATTTGCATGCCTCAGGAGGATACGTGTTCAAGACGATCGAACTCTCTCATCTCAAGCGCTTAATGGAAGAGCTCGATCACGCCGTCCTCAAGCGACATGTGAGGCTGCAGCAAGTTGCTGAGGCGTGGAAGCATGAGGAGAGAAAAGGCCTCCAGGTCTGGGCCAGAGTGCACAGGAAGCCAAATCTCAGAATCATGGTTCCTAAATAATAGAAGCAAGCTGGGGCGATGCCAAGGCGACGCTCTGAAGCCCCTTTTTTCACGTGGAGAATTTTATTTTGCCGGTGCCCCAAGCTTGGAGACTCACACGCTGCAAGTGTGCACAACACCACAAGAGCTTCGTGGCTCTGAAGGACAAGAATCTGTACGTGCCTAGTCCTCAAGTCACCAGTAGCATCGATCACGACTCCAGTGATCCGTGCAGCGCGGTTTGTCTCTCAGTTGTGAGTTCAGTGGCCTCGAAATTCAATCGCGCTGCCTGTTCAAAATGTCGATGAGGTTTTTATTGAAGACAGCAAGACGCTGTCCTTTATCGCAGAAATATAAGTACTGACTAGGCATCGCAACCCAGAAACCAGAGAAAGATTACAGCCAAGTATTCCCAGAGCGAAATCGTATAAAGCTTGCCAGTAGCTTGAGAGCAGCTTCAACGATCGATCGATGCATCCTGAACAAGAGCCCGGTCTTGAGGAAGCCATGGACAAGCTTGACCTCGGTCTTCCCACTGCCAGAAATCCATTCATTCCCGTTCCAGACTGCGTAGTATGCGGCGACCAGATCTCGACCGGCCGAAGACTGATCAAGATTAACGAATTCCATTGCTGCCCCGCCTGCTTCGATCTTCCAGGTGGTTTCCGGTCGCAATTCGAAGCATTCGTGAGGCCTGGTATCCAGCAAAGGCCAAAGTTCGGCGACAAAGATATCGAATTCAAAGGGTGTTGTTGGCAATTCTCGCCGGCGTTCCACCATGCTTTCAAGCACAAGCTTGACGAGCTGAGATACCTACCGGAGAACAGGCTGTATTGCGGGAGAGACAGCTGCACTAAATTCCTGGGTCCTAGGGATGGGCCTCTTGCGCATTACAGTATATGTGGGTGTGGAGCGAGGACTTGTGCAAAATGTGATGCAATGATAGGAGAATGGCGTATGGATATCACGCGGCGACCTGAGCATGAATGTGTGAAAGGAGAGACGGTAGAAAAAGCGCTGGAGGGTCTAAAGCGTGGAAGGGATTATCAATTCTGTCCGGGCTGCCACTGGGTGATCGAGCTGTCAGACGCTTGTAATCATATGACCTGCAAGTACAATTGTGGGACCCAGTTCTGCTACTTATGCGGCCAGAGAGCGAAGGAGAGGGAGGGTCACTGGGCTCAAGGTGCCCCTTGCCCACTTTACGGTCCTCCCGATGGTCCTAATCCACTCTATGAGCCAGAAGATGACGAGGAGAGTGAAGACGACGACGAAGATGAGGACGACGAAGAAGATGAGGACGGCAACGAGGATGAAGATCCTGTCCCAGGCGGCGCTTTTCGAGGAAATGACCGAAATGAGGATCATGGTGGAGGCGAGGAAGGTCCAGACTACCAACCTGACAGAGGCCGCGAAGCAGATGGCCCTCCTCCAAATCACGATGCAGAGGATCACGCTCCACTTCAAGATGTGGAAGTCCATCCTCCAGAGCATGAATTAGATGATGGCTTTGAGCAGGCAAATGGCCAGAATTTTAATGCCAACGATCCAGACCGGCAAGCAGGCGGGCTGAACGGCGTCGACCGCGCTCCAGAACAACGCTTGATCGATGATGATGGGCAGGAAGGCGCCCACGACGCCTTCATCGACGATTTATGGGAAACCGCGGAAGAAGAGGACCATCAGGAGGAGGCGGGAATGTTCGCGCCACCGTTCGCGGGCATGTTCGCGCCACCACGAGTACTGTCAATTGCGGAACGTATCGAGGTCGTGATCATCTCCGTGTCAGTGTATCGCATGAACCAAGGAATACCCTGGTATCTCGTCCACGATATCACAGGTCCCAATCAGGATCCTCCAGAGGGTGCACAGGCTAGCATCTTCTCCTGGTTTCGTCGAAAGGATCGCCGCCAGCTCCGAGACATGTATGTTGACCTGCAGGAGTGGGGACTCCAAAGGATGCCGGGTCCATTCCTTCTTGGCATGCATGCTTTGGCGTATGTGATTAGGAGACTTCTACTAGGCCTCGATTACTATACCATCCACGAGATTGATCATCTGGGGGAAAGAGAGAACTTTCGCATGTACCTCGCGCATTCGCATCCACTGGCCGACTATGTTTTTGGGCTGATGCCCAACCAAGCAAACCTGCGGTATCCGACGCTTTCGCGAATTATCGCGACATATCGCATGGCGAAGACAGGCAATGTAGAGACCCTGAGAGGCTGGCTTCGGCAGAGAATGTGGACGCCAGACAGAGAGGATGATCCGCATATCGATAGGAGGCACTCGCTGGACAGCATATCTCTTTCCTTAGTGATGGAGCGTGCTCAGCCAGTAGACAGGGCGCCAAACCAGGTTGTGCCGCAATGATTTGTCTGACAGGCGGCTGAGTTGAAGGGAAAGCCTGCTCAAGAAGCTCATGGCCCTCGGGAAGTCAACGAAGTCTTCGCACATGGGCACCACTGTGATGCAGAGGACTGTCTGGGATACGCACTGGAGATCGCGGATGCGAGATGTAATCGTCATCGTGCAGTCGACTTTTGTTAGCGATTGCGAAACCGCGGCGGCAGGGAGACTGGCCACATACCTTTAGAATGTGAAAAAAAAAACTTGTGTTAGCTTGAGTGATTGGTTTGGCCTTTTTTGCCAGGGCAGAGCGATCTGAGAAGTCTTTTGGTAGAAAGTATGAAGAATGCATTGGATGAGACAGCAGAACGCCATGTGCGCGAATTAGTGTGACGCGTCCCAAACCAGAATCTCTACTCATCTGGTCTCGTCCACCCGAGCGATGACTCCGTTAGAACATGTCGACAAGCTCTTGAATCTTCTTGTTCAGCAAAGCAGTATTCTTCTTCTGCTGTTCCTTCAGCTCAGCGCGTTCAGCCTTGGCATCGGCCTCAATCGCTGCGACTTCCTCCTCGAGAGCCCTTGTGTGCTTCTCCATGTCTTTGGCAGCCTTGGCGGCATCGTCGAGGATTTCTTGCTTCAGCTGTGCGATTTCATCTTCGATTGCTTCATGCTCTTCGTCCAGTTGCTTTTGCTTGACCTTGTGTTGGGCGCAGCGTTTGAAGAATCTGTCAGTGATGTCGCCGATGCGGACTTCCTTGATGATGTGATTTGCTGGGTCGTCTGGGTTCTTGAATCGCATCATGAGATGTCCGTCCTCGAATGGCCGGTTGGTCTCTTCGATTTCTCGAGCGAGAGCATCGAAGTCTTCTCTACTTGGAACACCAGGCTTGTTCAGTGACCGACCAGTCGCGGAATCTACACCATTGCGTGCTGCGTCCAGTTGCTTGCGAAAGTCTTCCATCTTGCGCGCCCAAGCTGATGTACTTTCTTGGATATACGGCTCGAGAGTTTCTGTGCACGTTGTCAGCTTCGCAACAGCAGGAAAGCCAAAGCACGCTCACCAGCAATACCGAAGGACAGCGGCAGGCCCTTCTTCTGCTTGGCGAAGTCATGCAAAGCCTCAACATCGGGAGTGGAAACCGCCTGGTTCCTCGCATTCATCTCTGCGTTCTGCTTCACGCGAGAGAACGCCCCAAACTTTCCGAGGGAGGCTTTCTTCACACCAGTGGACCTTGGCGAAAGAACATCACGAGGGCTCTCGCGGTGATTACTCTTGCGCTCGCGTTCGGCCTGGTCGAAGATAGCATTGACGTTGTGAGCCTCTTTGCGCTTCTTCTGTTTCTTCACCTTCTGCGGCGAGACGTTTTCCTTTTCGTTGGTAGTTGTCACATTGACGCGTGGGTCCTTGTCGCGGATGCCTTTGACGCGGTGGTTGGCAGTCGCTGCCATCTTGCGGGTGTCAAGTTTCAGCTCGACGCTGGTATTGCGAGATGTAGTCCTGCATGTCAGTTCTCTAAGAATGTAAAGGTTGGGAGGAAGTCGGGACGGAAGGCATCAGAGGGCTCGGCGCGACTTCCGAAGCAGGCTCGTTCTTGTGCATGAACGGAAGGAACAGCCAGCACAACTTCACTTGGTGCACGCACCAAGAACAAGCAATGTACAGGATTTGTTCTTGTCTGTGTCTCCTATGAGCTGCTGCTGCCATCACTCTCTTCCGCAGGCACGAGCACGTCCTGTTCCTCCAGCATCTTCGCTAAGCTGCCGTCCTGGTGCATCGACATCATGATATCTGTGCCGCCAACGAACTCCTTGTTCACGTAAAGTTGTGGTATCGTTGGCCACTCTGAGTATTCCTTGATTCCTGTATTGTGTCAGCGCTCTGGCCCGGTCTACTCCAGTCCTTCCTCTTTTTTCGGCGTCCAGCCATATTCCCACGCCCATGGTATTGTATCCTTACCTGCTCTCAACTCTTCATCCTCCAGCACATTGAATGCAGTGAACTTCGACGGGTCCACGCCCTGCAAACCTAGAATCTGGATGCTGGCTCGTGAAAACCCGCATTGTGGTGTCTCTGGTGTTCCCTTCATGAACAACACTACTGGAGCCGACGCGACAGCTTTATCGATCGCCTGACGAGTTTCTGTCGAGAGAAAGGACTTTTGAAGTTGCGCGAAGCGTGGCGAGAGCAGTGGGTTGCGACGCGGTCGGAGGGCTTGTCCGGCGAACTGAAGATGTCGTTAGCGTTTGCATGAGTTTGAGGATGATACCAGACAGCATACAGCCGAGAAAGCGGTCCTTGAGAACATGGTGGATGTGTGTAAGATGTCAATGATGGCGGTCCGACGAAGCTTTAGGGTGTTTCGGTAGCTTTGGCATGTTTTCGCTCAAGTATAACTGCAGGACGCGGTTATGACGCAAGGATTGTGTATCGAAAGTGCTTCACCTGACTAATATGAAATCCCCCATACGTCTGACTCCTGTACTTCGTAGGACTCACCTCTGTTCACCATCTTGAGAGGTCAAGGTAGGTCGGTATGGCCTGGGAAGAGACGGACAAGGCTCTTGCCGAGCTTCTTAGGAAATTGCCCCAGGCCGCTGTTCTCATCACATTTCTAGCCATCGCTGCTATCTTCACCTATGTTGCAAACAGAAATCCGGAACTGTTCAGATCAGATCCTCCCTTTTGGGAGGTTGCAACACAGCAGGCGACCCAGAAACGACAGACTGCAGCGAAACAGACTTCAGCTCAAGGAACACGAGACTCTCAGAGGGACTTCCCTCCGCCTCCACCCATACTCAGCGCCTCCGATCACATCAACGATGGCAAATACCACCTCCTCCTCTGCGCAACCGGCAGCGTCGCAACAATCAAACTGCCTTCCATCATAGGCGCATTGTCCACGCACAAAAACCTCTCCATCCGCGTCCTCCTCACCCCCTCCGCCTGCGAATTCCTCCAATCCCAATCCTCCGAACAACCCTCCTTAGCCTCAATCTCCCGTCTCCCAAACACCGACGGCCTCTACCTCGACGCAGACGAATGGCGCAAACCCTGGATCCGAGGCGACAGTATCCTCCACATCGAACTCCGCCGATGGGCAGATCTCATGGTCATCGCTCCATTATCCGCAAACGCATTGGCGAAAATCGCGTTAGGCATGAGCGATAGTATGGTATACTCTGTTGCGAGGGCTTGGGATACGACGGGGATGATTGATGAGGCTCGGCCGGGGATTCGATTGCCTTATGCGGCGGAGATTCAAGGCGTGAAAGATGCGAGGAAGAAGGGGATTGTGGTTGCGCCGGCGATGAATACGGCTATGTGGAATCATCCGGTGACGAAGAGGCATTTGGATGTTTTGGAGGGGGAGTGGAATGTGAGGAATGGAGGGTGGGTGGAGGTTTTAAGGCCGATTGATAAGGGTCTTGCTTGTGGGGATAAGGGTGGAGGTGCAATGAGGGAGTGGAAAGAGATCGTGCAGATTGTTGAAGAGAGGCTGGGTCTGAAGAGTAGCGGCGAGAAAAAGTCTGAAGCCGAGGGATATGTGGCAGTGGACCGGAGATGATCTGAAAAGAACTTTCGTTGCGTCGTTACTGCATAAACGAACGTACTACAGGCTCTCATATCGAGGCCGAAAAGATCGATGGGTATCTCGCTAATAAACGCAGCAAGAAAGCGAGCGCGCTGATACAACCTTTTTCTCATCCTGTGGGCAGTCCATGACACAAAGAGAATACGAAATGCCGCCGATCAGGTTGCCGTTGTCACACGCGCCATCTGAAAGCCTCGCTTTCATTCGTGCCTCTCGATGGGTGCATGGCGCTGTCTGGCCTCTGCACAAGGTGGGCGAACTGCGGGTTGACGCCTTGAGGTCGCGAGATCTCCATCTCTGGCTGCTGGACGTTGACCGGGAGTGGTGGTGCCAGACTCTGGCGACTCTGTCTGCCAAACATGCCGAAGACCTTCTTCTTGGTGCAGACGGTGGCACGAGAGTACTTGCTGGTTGGCGAAACAGAACCATCATTGGCCCTGTACACAGATGGCGATCCAGCAGAGGCGGTGTGGTACGATGGAAGACCTGACTCGCGACGATCCGAGTGCAAAAAGCGGAATGGGTTGGCCGTTGTCTTGGTGGGTGACGGAGTGATGGGATTCGGGATGTACGACTGTGCGAGGACTGGTGCTGGCGGAGTGCGCGAACCGCAGCTCTCGGTGGAGACAGACGTTGGAGTCTTGTGGACTGCCACTGCGCCATGTGCGCGAACCATGCGAGCAGTGATGCCTTGCTTTCGGTCGCGGAAGATGAAGCTCTGTAGATGAGTCAGCATACGCCGGAAGACTGGAGTGTTGAAGCGACTCACAGCCAGAAGATTGATCCAGCCCAAGATGAAGATCAGGATGCCAGACCCGATCACGATGCGCCAGAATGGCATACCAAGCTCTTCCTGGCTCCCTGCGCTCTTGTTGAGGTTGCCCATGACCTGGATGCCGATGACTATCATGGCGATGGCAAGAGTGACGAAGCCACGAGCGGGGCTGAGAAGTGGCCAGTTGCGCGCGAAGTAGCCTTTGAAGACGGGAAGCTCGGACGTGATGAGAAACACTGCCTATCGTCAGTATGAGCTTTCGACAAAAGGTTACCCAACGTACGGCTTGAAATGAGCGTGATGACGTGACTGAGCGCGTCGAAGAAGAACAAGTGCGTGTCGGTATTGGTTTTGACCAGCATTACCACGCTTGCAGTGACGACGGCCAGGAAGCCGATGATGTTCATCACGCGGATTCCGTTGAGGATGATGTAGCCGGCTCCCGAGAGCGTCTTTGGCGAGAGCGTCATCTTGTCAGTCTTCTGCTCGCCCTTCGCTTTCGTTGCTTTGAGCTTCGCGAAGAGGGCTTCGATGCGGTCTGCTTCGAAGGGAACGTAGACGAGCCTGCTACAGTCAGCTGCCGTGCTCGATCATGAGTCGCATTGCCCGCATACTTCTCAGTTGGGTAGAGGCGCAGAAACATGTGCCGTTCTTGGTATTAGGTGTATTAGCTGGTTTGCAGGGGATTGGAGTTCGAGGAAAGTGATAGGCGATCGACCAGCGAAGACGCAGTAATGAGGGTTGCGGGTGTGTTGAAGATGAGGTTAATGAGAAGGCGGAAGAAAAGGAAAAGGCCAGCGCCTGTCGAAGGCCACCGAGTCCTTCTCGTGGAAGAATAGAATGGACAATAGAAAGTGCCTGACAATACCAGAAGAGTGAAGTACAATGGGCCTCGCCTTCACTTCAGAAGATGGGGAGACGCCCGGACCATCGTCACGTCCAAAGGTGCTATTGTCGCGCGACTAGGATCTGCCATGAATAGACGCGGGTCAGAGTCGTGACTGTTTCGAACAGAGAACGGAATACCGCGCGATGTAGTGCGCTCTGTGGATCTGAAACGCATCTCGACCTTCTGCTTCAGGCACAATAGTCTGGGCTCGCAGACGGGATGCCCAATGTGAAAGTTGGGCGAGTGGTTTGCGGGTAGTACAGGGCGTTTCGAGCAGCAAAAAGTGGTTCAGCATGACCTTGCCGTAGGGTAGACGTGTTTGTTGGCTGTAAAGACACGTTCTCGAATGCACGATGCGGGCCTTTCCTGAAGTGATGTCGACGGCGAGACGTTGGTTGGCGAGGATTGCTTGCTCTTGCAGCGCCTTCTCCAAGCGCCCGAGAAGCGTTTCAGCGTGCCGTGCTGGGCGCGTCGCGACTTCGGCTCACCGCTGCCGGGTATGCTGCGAAATCAGATGCGACATTCGATGTTACATGGCCGACGCCTCGGTGGTGGTGCCATTGTTGTTTCTTGTGGAGTGTTCTGACGATGCGATGTGATTGTGAGAGAAAGAGGGAGCAACGCGAAACTGACGCGACTCGACAGGAAGCAAGTCTTGCCGACGTGTTGTTTTGAGAGTGGAAGCTGGATGTCGACTTCCCTTGCCTTCACAAACAGTCTTCACCATCGACAATTTGTGTGCAAGCTGCAACGCAGGAGTAAGACGAAGCACTTTGAATATGCTGCGGAGCAACGTCAGCTTGCAATGTCCATCGGCCACGCGTGAAGTTGGACTGGAACTTTTCTGGAGTATCTGGGCTCATAATATACAAATTACCGCTAATTGCGTCTAGGCAACGGCGTAAAGCCATGCTGATGTTCATGATCAGCTTCATCTTCATCATACTCCACGACGAAGTTCTTCGTAATCTTGTCGGGAAGTGGACGAGAAAGGCGCTCTCGACTACTGCTCCCGGAGCTTCTCTCGGACTCATGACGCTCCCGATCATTCCCGGTGATGGTAGTAATGGTCCTTCCATGCTTGGGAGATACCATCACGAAGTCATCGAGAGGAGTTGCGCGGCCTCGAGATGGGCCGGGCGTTGCGCCTGACCGCTTTCCTCCGCTGCTGCTTGCGACACCCATCTTTTCGAGGGCCATGCGGAATAGAGGCCGGAGAGTGGCCATGCAACCTGCCGTGATGCCAACGCCGATCTCCACTGTTGTCCATATCGCGACTCCCACGGTATTGACTAAAACGGTCAGCAGGAGCACATTGTGATTGGTTGTCAACACTTACACAAGAAATCCCCATTCCAGCCGTCGAAGCTCTCTATGAGGGAGCCAACATATGGCAGTCGCACAATGGTAGCCGATGACCCAATGGCAGCGAAAGACAGGATCACCGCTACCAGTCGCTTCTGCCTCTTAGACATTTGTAAATCCTTGACGATGAACGCAGGCAAGATTCCCAAGGTCCAGTCCGCGATGACATTGAGACCGGAGACACCATATGTTAGGCCAACGACGACCTCAGGTTTGATGCAGTGTTTCTGCGATGGATCCAGACTCCACCAATCGCTGATGGGCCAGCACTGGAAAATGATGACGAATGTGAAGGCCACGCCAAAGACAAGTCCGAGTAGCATCACTATTCTGATGATCCAGATGTGTATCCTATTCGTCGCGACCCGCAGCAGGAAAAGCCCGATCGAAATTTTGAGAACAGTCGTCGAGCACACGTAGAAGATCTCGCACAGGTACCAGTACATCAGCGCAGTTTCGGCATCGTGCGGCTCGATGTCCGAAAGGTGTTGTCCTGTTCCATACACCACACCGCCGAGTTGGACTATGAGATATGCGGTAAAGAATACCAGTGTCGCCAGCATTGTCCAGTCATCACTGCCGAAGTTGCGAAGCATGCCGGCCCGGACGAAGACGCGAAGGCTGACCGCGATCCATGATAGAACGAAGAAGGTGATGTTGACTCCCAAGGTCGCTCGGCTCTCCAGTGTTGGCATATTGACGACCTTGAAGGATCGCACTGGGGTCCCTTCCTTCTCGCGTCGTCTCTGTCGTGAAATTCGCCCGTGTGCAGCGCAAGTCCGGATCCTAATGCTCTTGCAGTAAACAGCGGGAGTCTTTCGGTCAATCAACCGACCATGGTTCCTCCTCCTGTGAATTACCCCAGGCGCAATAAGGAAGAGTGAGGAGAAAGTAAAGAGATAGAGTGGAAACGGAACCAAAGATCTCGCACACACTCTCTGCAGGTACAGATTCCACTGCAAATGCAGGTCGCATGTCACATATGGCCTCGCTACTCCACTTACATGTCTCCTTTCCGGGCGAGATTCTTGCGAACGACCTCCACTGGTAACGCTCGTAGCTCCCAGAAGCGGGCATCATGCCTTGTTCGTGCATGGTCAACGCACGAGCAATAGTCCCATAACAAGAGATCTTCTGGGCGGGAGGATCCAGTTCTGTGGATCGGCGAGGATTCCAGAAGGAGTGCTTCTGCCAACCGACATCAGCCTCGTGGAAGAGCCGTTGTTACACCTTGAAGTGCTCGAGCCGGATCCTGGTCGGAGCGTGCAGGCTTGTGGAGTACGTGGGGCGGTCCGCGGCTTTTGGCAAAATTCTTAGCATGAACTACCAGATGCACTTTCACCAACTTGCATACTTCACATACCGAGACATTGCGATGTACCGAGACAGCAAGGACACTGGAG
This sequence comes from Cercospora sesami, assembly GCA_013365235.1. Taxonomy (NCBI): domain Eukaryota; kingdom Fungi; phylum Ascomycota; class Dothideomycetes; order Mycosphaerellales; family Mycosphaerellaceae; genus Cercospora; species Cercospora sesami. The sequence continues at coordinate 47,928 of JAASLG010001416.1, forward strand.
CTCGGTTGAGACGTATACGTCGTCCAATTCGCGCCTTTGAGAATCTCAGTCGGACACCAGAGTAGCAAAAGACTACAAATGATCGCCTTCCTTCCCACTTCCATGCGCGAAATCGCGCCACTTGCCACACTCGCCTATGTATGTCAGGCTCCACTGCAGCTTCCCGTCTGCCCGTCCTGTGCGTCTACGGTCTCATGGAAGCGCAGCATGGTGCCAAGTTCTCAAATGGACCCATCAAAGC